>JAJTUV010003283.1:85000-145000 GCA_021653895.1 Mastomys natalensis | reverse complement strand
GAAAGTCCTGGAGACCAGGGATGGAGGATGCCCAAGAGTGGGGAGATGGAACCCAAAGAAGTCAGACAAGACCCTCAGTGGAGGGGTGGGGACACGGACCTACCTACAAATCTTTCCACCCAAAATTGTTCCTGTCTAAAAGAAATGTAGGAAGAAAACTGGAGCAGAGACTGAAGGAATGGACAACCAGTGACCGGCCCAACCTGGGATCCATCCCAAGGGCAGGCAACAATCCCTGTCACTATTACTGATACAGTGTTGTGCCTGTAGACAGGAGCCCAGCATGACTGTCCTCTGAGAGGCTCTACCTGCAGCTGACTGAGACAGATGCAGATACAGCCAAGCATTAGAGTGAAATAGGGGACCCTAATGGAAGAGTTAGGGGAAGGACTGAGGGAGCTGAAGGGGAGGACCACCCCATAGGAAGAACAGCAGTGCCAACTAGCCCAGACCCCTGGAAGCTCCCAGAGACTGAGCTACCAACGAAGCAGCATACACTGGCTAGTCTGAGGTTATGTATGCTACATGTGTAGCAGAGGGCTGCCTTGTCTGGCCTCAGTGAAGAGGATGCGCCTAATCCTATACAGACTTGATGCCCCAGGGTGGGGAAATTCCCAGGGGGTTATGGTGGGAAGAACTCAGGGAGGGGGTAACAGGAGGAGGGGCAATATTTGGGTTGTAAATAAATAAAATCATTAATTAATAAAAATAAATAAATAAATTGTTATGTGTGGTTAATATAGATATGTTATTGTTCAAAGAGGTGAAAACAAGTGATTGTGTGCTGAGCTTAATAGATGACATAGCTATATTAACCACCAGCCTCCCTAGACACAGGAAAAAATTGTAGAAAAGAAGCAGAAGATGAGGAGTTATAAGAACTTCCATCATGAAAATAATAAAAAATGATTTAAAAAAAAGAAGATGAGGAGTTACTCAAAATGCTGTCCTATGAACATGACATGGCTTTTGTACACATGAACTCCTGGCATATGTGTTGTCCTACATAAAGATCTGCACAAAACCAAGCTAGTTAAAAACACCAGTGGGGATCAGAGGGGGCTCCTAAGGGGTTCCATCTCTGTCTGAGGAGCTATTTTAGACAGTTTTGGCTCCCAAGCAAAGGAGAGTCACCTTTCTTTATGAATGTGGACACTGGTAGCTTCTTTATGGACCAGTGGATGACTGCAGGCACATTCAAATACACATATAGACATCACTAATTGGATTCAAAGGGTAAAAAATAAACAAGGAAGTCATGGAGTTGCAGAGAAGGTATGATGGAGACCATTGGTGGGTTGGAGGAGTGTAGGGTGGATATGATCAAGATATATTGTATACATGTAAGACATGTTTAAAGAATAAGTAAAAACAAAAATTTAAAAAGTAAAATAATAACAAGTAAAAATTATTAAATGTTTTAAACTTTAAAAGACTACAAATAAGTGTACTTGTTTTCATTTTGATTGATACATTACTGGACATTTTACATAATTACTGGACATTTTATGCAGTATTGTGGGATTTATACATACAAAAAATTTATACATATAAAAATGTATACCTATATAAGTTATCCAGATCAGATCATGGTAATTTACATTTCGTTAATAAATTCCTGAATTGATTGCTGTATTGAGATAAAATGATAGCCATTTTGTGTTATTATATAGTTTTCTTTTAAAATTACTTTTATTTATTTTTATTTTAAAAAATTCTTTTATTTTTGAGATTTTAATATAATTATATCATTTCTCCTTCCCTTTCATCCCTCCAAACCCTCTCATATATTTCCTCACTTACAAATTCATGACCTCTTTATCATTAATTGTATGTGTATGTGTCTCTGTGTGTGCATTCTTAAATAAATAAATACAACCTTCTCATTCTGTATAATGTTACTTGTATGTATATGTTTTTAGGGCCAACTATTAGGTATTGCATAACTATTTGTGTGCTCTTTCCTGGGTAAGCCTATTTCTTCTGCTTGCAGCATCTGTATTTATTTGTATAGGATTGAGGCTTCCTGACTTTTCTCCTGCCAGCACTTGCATGTCTATTGGTGTCCTTGTTCAGGTTATGTTTACGCACTTATGCTGGTGAGACTTTGTGGCTCTAGTTTCTGACATTGCTAGAAGTCAGGTGTGGACTCTCCCTCATCTGTCTGTCAGCTAGGATCCTGGTGATGGTGACACCTACCTACCTGTGACTTTTCTGCCTGGTCTGGGCTTCCTCACAGCATGGCAGCAGGATTCCTAGAAAGCTATGTCACTTTTTTTATGACCAAGCCTTCAAAGTCACATGCTGTCACTTCCTGCCAGAGCCAGAGGTTCACCCAGTTGAAGTAGAAGACAGACTCACTTCTCAATGAGGAAAATGTCAATGTCACATTTAAATGAGAAAATATGGGAGAGTAGATTTCATTGTAGTCTTCAAAAATAAAATAAAAATAAAACCGGCAAAAAAAAAGTCAGGCAATCTCACAGTGAACTGCTTGATACTCTGATTTTCACAATGTTTCTTCTCTCTTTTCTGCAATGTTCTCTGAACCTTAAGTGAAGGAGTTTTTATTGTAGATGTATGGGCTCTACAACTCTGCATTTTGATCAGTTGTGGTTTTTTGTTATGGTCTCCATCTGTTGGAAAGATGAGTTTCCTTAATGAGGGGGTAAAGACTACAATCATCTGTAGGGGTAAGGGAAAATATTTATAGATTGCTGTTAGAGATTATGCTCTTTTAGTAGATTATTGCTTGTTAATTCTTCTCCAATAACTAGCATTGGTAATTACTTAAGGTTCCATACCCTTCTTGTTGAACAGGTCCTAAGTCCAATTAGAGAGCTGTTAGTTACTACCAAGTTAAGCATGCCACTATTGTACCCTTAGGATTACAATGCTAGGCTGGTAATTTATGTGGTTTGTAGGTATCATAGCTGGGTAAGTTGACTGCATCCCTCCTTTGGAAGCTTGGTTGGCACCTTCTAGTACCAGGAAAGTTAGTCCTTAAGAAGAAAACATTCAGGTTAGTTCCAAATGAGGGACAACTTGCCCAGGTTTCTAAAGCATCTAGTGTCTTCAGAAATAGGGACTTTGCTTCAACCTCTGGAGGACAAACAAGGGAAATACCAATAGCCTTCCTGTAATGTCTTGGGAGGAGTCTCTTGGACAACCCTGACCAACAACTCAAACAAAGACTTCTCCTATCAGGTGTTTTGACTTGTGTATGTTGAATTATACTTGCATTTCATGGATAAAGGCAACTTAGTCATTTTCAATAATATTTTGATATATGCATGTATTTTGATTGTAAATATTTTACTGACTATTTTGAATCTGTATTCATCAGGAATTTTTGCCTGTAGGTTTCTTCTATTTTTGCTTTGTTTTTACCTGGCTTTCGAGTTTTGGAGTGTTCCCTCTGTGTCTAAAAAAAAAAAGGTTAAAAAGGATTGGCTTTAGATCTTTCCATATATGGTAGAATTCCTCTGTGAATCCATCTGGACATGAACTTGTTTTGAAAGGTTATTTATTACTATTTCAAATTTTCATTTGTTATGTGTTTATTTAGATTATTGACTTCTTGGTTTAAGTTTGATGGTTTGGCCAAAACTAGAAATCATCCATTTCCTTTAATACAGATTTCTAAAGTATTGTTCTGAATTTCTTTGGTGTCCATTGCAATCTTTTCCTGCTCATTCCTGATTCTATTAATTTCAGTTCTCTCTTTAGGTTAGTTAAGACAAGGGTCTGTCAATCTTATTTTCTCAAAGAACCAGTTCTTAGATTCATTGCTTCTTTGTGCTGCTTTCTTTGTTTCTGTTTCATTAATTTCTGTTCTGATTTTCATTATTTCTTGCCATGAACTATATTTGGATTTGACTTGTTCTTGTTTTTTCAATTTTTAATTTGAATTATTGTTGTTTCTATTTAATATTAATATTCCCTTTATATCCTGCTCACTGCCCCTCTCCAGGTCACCCATCCCACAATTTTCCCAATCCCCTCCATTTCTCCTCTGAGTGGGTGGGTATCCCATGGGTATCTCCTGCCCTGGCATATCCAGTCTCTGCAAGGCTAGGCACATCCTCTCTCACTGAGGACAGACAAAGCAGCCCAGAGAGAAGAACATATCCCACATACAGGCAACAGCTTTTGGGATAGTATTATGGATAGCCTCAGCCTTGTATTTTGATCCTAGTTCCCAGTGGATAGCCTCAGCCTTGTATTTTGATCCTAGTTCCACCCTCCTGGGAGGGGCTGCAGAGGAGGATTGAATCAATGTTGTGGATAGCCCCAGCCTTGTATTTTGATCCTAGTTCCACACTCCTGGGAGGGGCTGCAGAGGATGATTGAATCTGTACACAGGTGACGTCTTGTAAACCTTCTGTCCAATTAAAACCTGTAAAATAAAGGCTAGAGCCAGTGATTGGGCAGTAGAAGGGGAGGCGGAGAAAAAGGCTTAGGGGAGGAGAGAGTGAGAGGAATTTGATATAAAAGGAGGCAGAAGCAGAATACAGAGGAGGAGGCAGAGCAGAGGAAGAAGCAGGAGGAAGTCGAAGCAGAAGGAAGTCGATGGGAGAAGTAGAAGCAGAAGCAGAGCAGAAGCAGAGAGAAGAGAAGAAGTAGAAGCAGAAGGAAGCAGGAGATACAAGGAAGAGGATGATGGAGGAGCTGGAGCTCAGAGGACAAGGACGTGGCCTGGGATAACTGCAAGTTATAAGGGATCTCATAGCCGGGATTAGAGTAGTGTAGTGGTAAATCTGCCCAATCTAGGTGTGCAATTTATACCAATAATTATTGAGTTGTGTCTTCCATTACTGGTCTCCTTTGGGAAGGAGATCTTTGCCCTAACAAATTTGGGGATTAAATAATTTAGTCTACAATAAATTGGCGCCCGACGCCACAGAGGCCAATTTAAGTAATTTCTACTACAGGATAGCTCCCGTTCCAGTTGTCTGGGACCCACATGAAGACCAAGCCACATATCTGCTACATATGTTTGGGGAGGCTTAGGCCCAGTCTGTGTATCTTGTTTTTAATGTAAGTCCTTAGACTACAAATTTTTTTCACAAGGCTGCTTTCAACATGTCCCAGAGATTTTGTTGTGTTGTTTTTTTCATTTTCACTTAGTTCTGATAATTGTTTTTATTTTATTCTTGATTTCATTTTTGGCCCATCCTTCATTCAGTAATGAGTTGTAACATTTTCATGAGTTCGAATATGTACTAGAGATTTGTTTTGTTTTTAATTTTAAGTTTTTTTTTTTTTTTTTTTTTTTTTTTTTTTTTTTGCATTGTAGCCATAGGACACACAGATTTTATTTTAGTCTTTTAAAAAAACCTTGTAATCTATGCTTTTTATTTTCATATATTTTAAAATAATGATTCAGTGAAAAGTCATAGAATATATTTGGTTCCATTTAAACCTACAGTGTTCCCTGGACCCACCATAGATTCTTCCGAGAAGATGTCAGTAAAGCTATTCTATTCTGCCTCTAGTCACAGGGCTTTAGAAGGAGTAACCACTAGAAAGGATGTTTTAAAATTAATATTTAGTTAATACTTTTCTTTTTTATTTAACTTTATTTTTTTACTCATTCACTTTACATCTCACTCACTGCCTCCCTCCCTGTTACCCCTTTCCACAGTCCTTTCCTCATTTCTCCATCCCCCATCTCCTTCTCCTCTGAGTATGTGGACCCCCTGAGGCCAGACAAGGCAGCCCAGATAGAAGACCATATCCCAGAGACAGGCAACAGCTTTTGGGATAGCCCCTACTCCAGTTGTTCAGGACCCACATGAAGACCAAACTTCACAGCTGCTGCATATATGCAGTGGGTGTGGGGAAGGCTAGGTACAGCCAGTGTATGTTTCTTTGGTTGGTGGTTCAGACTCTGAGAGCCCCATGGGTGCAGATTAGTTGATTCTGTTGGTCTTCCTGTGGAGTTCCTATCCCCTTTGGAACCCTCAATCCTTCATCCTATTCTTTCATATTTTAGTCTTTTTGAATTTGTAATGATTTATTTTGTATCCTAAGATGTGGTCTGCTATAGAGAAGCTACTGTGTGCTGCTGAGTAAAATATGTATTCTTTGGTGCTATTATTTCTTCAGATGACCTGCCCATTGTGAAAAGTGAGGTATTGAAAATGTGTTGGGTCAATCTGTATCTTTAAGTCTTGTAGTATTTTTTTTATATATAAAATTGAGTATACCAGTGTTTGGTACATATGTTTAGGATAGTGATATCTTCTTGGTTAACTGTTCCATTGACTAAAATGAACTGTCCCCTTTATGTCTTCTGATTAGCTTTAACTTGAAGTCTATTTTTGTCAGATATTAAGATCATGATGTCCAGCTTTCTGTTTCCTTGTCCCATTTGAATTTTTGTCCATCATTTTACTGTAAGGTGGTGCCTATCATTAAAGCTTATTTTTCTTTCAGGAAACAGATAGTTGAGTTTTGTTTCTTAATCAGTTCACCCTGCTTGTTTCTTTGAATGAATAAATGAGGCCATTAATATATGAAGTTATTATTGAAGTATGTGTGACACCTATGGTCATCATGTTGTTGCTTTTTTGGTGGTGTTGTGGTCTCATTAGTACTTAGGGTTTTAGTAATTATAGTTTCACATTTCTTTTTTTCTATTGGATATTTCATTTATTTACAATACAGATTCCATCCCCTTTCCCCATTTCCCCTCCCTAGAACCCCCTATCCCATCCCCCCTCCTCCTTTTTTGCTTTTATACCATTTTAATTACATGCATGTTAAGATCAGTTCTAGGTTTAGGGTCTAACAATACAATAGATACAAATAGTCAAGGAATAAGCAGACAATAATCACAAATAGTCAAAGAAAAAGCAAGGCATTAAACCCAATTATGTGAACATCCTGTGATCACTGCTTCTAAGGGCTTATCAGGATGACCAAAGTATCTGAGCCTACTTCCCTGTCCTAGTCCAAAGTCATTTTCATGTCTGAAGCCTACTTCCTTGTCCTTGAACAATGTCATATTCCTGCCAAGCAGCCCACTTCTTTTCACAGTCTCTTGGCTTGCTTACTCCTCTCTTCAGCTTAGAATATTGCTCTTCCATAAGACTTGGTACTTATGAAGAATGTAGAATCTCAGTTCTAAGGTTCTGAATTTCTAAAAAGCAAAAAGACGAAGTTACTGCTGAGGCCTTTGGACTACATCTTAGGAAACATTTAAATTGTCTCCCTGTCATAAGATGACATTTTTCACCTATACATATGTCAATAGGTATACTTGCATTGTGTGTTTTATTTCTTTAAATAATGTTTTTCAAACTACTTTAGAATTATTTATATTATATTATGCCTTTCCTGTCCTAAAGCAATATTATAATTCAATCTTTTTAGAACTCTTCTATTAAATAAATAATATATATGTAAGATACATAAACTAATATAGGATTAAACATTCCTATGTAAAGATAGTTTTAGCTTATTGTACAAGATGTGATGTGCAATAATTCAGTCTTAACTCAGTCATTAGCCAAAGTTTTACACAGACCTATTTATAACAAGTAATAAATAGATGGCTCATAAGTGTGGCATAGTATAATGATGCAGATTCCCAAATTTAGGGCTAGTTTAATAATTTGAATATTTACTACCTTTTAAACATCAATTGAGTTATTTAACTTCTTGGTTTAACTTGCATCCCACTTAAAATAATGACAATAATACCTTGAATTATTATGAAGTTGATGAATATAAAATGCTTTAAACACATGTAGCCAATATAATTGTGAAATAAATTAAAAATGCATAAGAAGTATCTTAGCAACTTTGTTTGACCTTATCCTTCTTCCTTGGCTGTGATGAATTGCATTCTAAAAGAGGAATCTGGACAGGTGTTTCTAGCTGACTCTGATGCTAATGGTCTGTCTGTGTGACCTTGCACAAATGATTCTTCCCTCTGAGACTGTTTCCTCATCTGTAAAATGAAGTGATTGGATGATATAATTAGGAAGTACTCTTTTAATTCTAACATTTTAGAAACTAATTCTGTAGTACTGTGCTATGAGCCTATTTCCTATATACCTTCATTTATAGACTATTTACATTCTCCAGATTTGTTGCTGCCAGGCATTTATTTCAAACCCTAAGTGCTGATTCTGGAAGGAAGAACTTGACTTATTTGTTTTGTTATGTTAAAGGAGACATATTCACTTAATTCATCAGATTGATGAACTTCTTCCTAGCCTTCTTCCATCATTTCTAAGTTTCTTCCAAGTTTGTCACCGTTGCCTGCTTGGCCCTTGATCTTGATGATCAGTGGTTTACTACCCACACTCACATAATTCATGTTGACTGGTAGAGTTTTGGTTCTCTTGATAGTTGATATATTGCTTCTTATATTATCAAGAGGTTTTATTAAGTTTCTATCTTTGAAAATTATATATTGATATAAAGATATATAATATATAAATATATGTGAATGATATGTTCTGATTACTGTCTCCTTCCATCCTCTCTTATTTCTTTTCCATTCCTATCATGCCCTCCTCATCTTTACCAGTTCCTTTCTAAGATCTACGACTTTTGGCTCTATTTTATAATCCATTTAGTTTAATTAGGGCCATCTATGGGACCATCGGATTGATACTACCCATTGGAATCTAGCAGGTTCAACAGTAGGTCGTAGTAGCAGTAGTTCAAGGCACTGACTCACCTTCTCCATAAATCTACCAGTAGAAAATAGTTCAGTGGTAAGTAGAAGTGAGATTTTCATTTGTTTGCTTTGCCTCTCCAAAACCTCTTAAGGGAGAAAGTTTTTGAGAAAATACTTAATCTAGAAAATTTCTTCTTGGTGCCACCAAGATGGGCTAGCAGGTAAAGGCACTTGCTCTGGACCCTGATGATCTGAGTTTCATTCTTGAGACTCACATAGTCTAAGCAGAGAATGAACTCTGCAGTTGTCCTCTGAGCTCTCTGTAAGTGCCACAGCTGATAGATCTAGTGAGGGGGAAAGGACTGGTAAGGAGGAGTGGGGTTGATAGGGATGAGAGGGAGATGACAAAGAGTGGGAGGAGAGAGAAATCACATACACACACACACACACACACACACACACACACTAAAAGAAGGAAAATGTTTCTTAGTATTGGATATAATAATCCACATGTGATACCTTACCACTTAGGAGGCTGAGACAGAAGGCTTCTGATTTCCAGTACATGCTGGATTACATAAGGAAACCCTGTACCAAAAAAGAAAAGGAAAATATTCCTTCTTGGAATATATGTATGATGCCTGCATCTGCCTTGCTTTGTGGATACGACTGAAAATTTCATAGAAGGCATCTCCAAATGAATGAAGAACTTAGACTTCACAAGGAGTGAAACGAAATGACTGCTGGCATAGAACAGGAAGTCAAAAGTATTGAAAGAACATATCCAGGCTCCATTCTTGTAGCAGACACTAGCAACATGGATAGAAGGATAATTTCAAAGCTTAATCCCCATCCCCAAACCACGGTTCTAGGTTCTAGGTATATTTTCTTTTACCACTTCCATTTCTATGCTTCTCTGTCTCTCTGTGTCTCTGTCTCTCTGTCTCTCTCTCTCTCATCTTTAACGTGAAGAGTAATCTTCCTACCTTTTTTGCTATATAGTATCACCAGAGGATAATTTCCCATTTCTATTTAAATCCTAAGTCCAGATTTAGAGTTGTTAGAATTGCAAGAGAAAGAAAGATGTATCTAGAACTGTCTTTTATGATCCAAAGGTGACCTCAGATAAAAAAATTTACTTCTCAGAATTTGGATTTCTTCATTCTCAAACTTGGATGATTATCCATTCAAAAACTTTTATATGGATTAACTAGCTAATATGGACCACATTGCAATTAATAGGCATATTTACCAATTACTAATCATTTAGATAGGTAATTTGGTAGAAAAGGAAGTTTTGTTGTCCCCTGTAAAAACATTCTGTGACTTTCAAACTCCATCAGAGTATACTTGTACTCATTTA
Source organism: Mastomys natalensis (assembly GCA_021653895.1). NCBI lineage: Eukaryota > Metazoa > Chordata > Mammalia > Rodentia > Muridae > Mastomys > Mastomys natalensis. The sequence continues at coordinate 134,999 of JAJTUV010003283.1, read as the reverse complement.
TTCTGATCTGATCTACTAAAGCCATTTATTTTATACCTCAAAAGAAAAAAGAAGATGCTCAATCGTTAACAGCACTTGCTGCTCCCACGGAAGACACAGGCCTAGTGCCCAGTACCCACATTGCTTCTTATAGCTTCTCTGTGATTTGAGTCCTAGGGAATTCAATGCCCTCTTCCTGTCTCTGAGGGCACCAGGCATATATATGGCACATATATACATACATGCAAGCAAAACACTCATACACATGAACTCAAAATGAATTAACTCAGAGAGGGAGGGAGATGAGATGGATAAAAATTTCCTAATGCTGATTTGCTTCCTACTGGTTTAGCATTATTATGCTTTAAGTTTGGGAGAACCCCCATGGTATCTTATCGAAGGATGGTTGTTGACTACAAATGTGACTATATTTCTGGTAATAACCATGGTCATCATTGAGAGTCAGGTAAACTGATAATGGTAGAGCTGTGCCATTGTTCTGTTTCTTTTCTGTTTTGTGGATTGTATTCCATCACATTTCCACTTGGGAGAAGTTGCTCATCCTCAGGTTGTCCAGTGTAATAATACCAGTATTTTGAAAGTTGAATACATTGATACATTTTACTATGTTCTTAGTAGATAGCTAATAGATATTTCCTTCTAGTGTTGTCTGTTGTCTATAACCTTTATGATTTTCCCACTGTTACTATCCCTACCGTCAATAAGTTCCTCTGTAGAAGATAAAGGGAATGTATCTGAACAGTTCATAATACAGACATTCCTACTTCTTTCAGCCTTCTCATTCTCAAGTCCTCACTCCTGGGCAGTAACCCACTATGTCTTGAGTCCTTTTGTTTTCTAAGATCATAAGTTTCCCTTCCATTTTATTATCTTCATTCCTCAAAATAATTGCTCAGTTTATTGATATTTTATTGACAGAGCTACTTGTCATCCCACCTATCTCTTTACAAGCCTCTGATAGGGTTCATCATTGGAACAGTTGTTCCATAAAGTTCAAGGGGTCAGAGTGAGGACTGCATATTGCTTCTTGTGAAGGAAGGAAGCAGAACCAATAAAAAGAGAGGGAAAATGGCTGCTAATGTTTTTCAATATCATCAGCCAAAATCTGGTTTTTGCCTGAAAAGAACAATGAAAAAAAAAAAAAACATTGTTAATGTGCAACATGTTCCAACAAGCAATGCAATTAGGACACATGCAAGCTCAGTTAAATAACTTTCCTTAAGCCATGTTCTCCTAGCATATGAAACCTGAAACTTCTGTTCGTTCTATTATTCAACACCTTTTTTACAGCATGTCAGACAGAAAACTCTCACTTGATGTTGATGTCACCAAAATTAAAATATTTATAAAAGAAGTACTTAAAGCAATAAATAACCTTGTTTTTGTTCCTTCTATAAATCTAAAACCACAGACAGATGTCAGATGTCTTTTTCTTTTTCTTTTTTTTTTTTTTTCAGGAACTGGTATTTATTATCAAAGTCATATTCGATGTCAACAAGATGCCACAACTACAAAAAAAAAATTGCGCACATTGCAATCTCAATGCAAACAGTCAAATAGAACCCCAATCATTAAAAAATTAATTCAAATTACCCCAAAAAGCAACTGAATTTTTTAAACATCTTTATACATCCAGCCAACAAATTAAAATGGTTAACAAGAAAAAATACAAATTCAGAGGTCTGGTATTGATGTTTAAAAAAGGCAACTGCTTAAGCATTTCTATCAATTCGAACATCAATCTCTCGGCCACTCAGCTTCATGCCATTCATCATCCGGCAGGCTCTCTCAGCCACCTCTGGAGACTCAAACTTAACCACACCGCACCCCTTAGACTTTCCGTTCTCCATCTTGATGTCGGCGTACAGCACATGGCCACATTCATTGAATTTGTCCTTTAGCATCTTCCATGTAAAATCAAATGGGAGATTTCTCACAAATATCTGGCAGGCCTTCCTGGCTACTCCAGGTGCATGGCCTCCAGCTCCGCCAAAGGAACCTGCGAAGCTTCCTCCAAAGTTGCCTCGCTCCATCTCAATGGCTCGGTCAAAGCTAGCACCGCCGGCGCCACCCATGGCCAGGCCCATTCGCTCAATACCAGCGCCCAATGCTGGGCCCATGGCAGGGCCCATCCGTTCCAGGCTGTTGGCGCCCATTCGCTCCAGGCCCATGCGCTCAAGACTGTTGGCTCCCATGCGCTCCAGGCCCATGCGCTCCAGGTTGTTGGCGCCCATGCGCTCCAGGCCAGTGGCCATACGATCCATCACAGGACCCATGCGCTCCAGGCCGGCCCCCATGCCTGTGGGCACCATCCGATCCATGCTTAGGCCCATCCGCTCAATGGCAGGACCCATGCGCTCTACACCAGAGCCCATGCGCTCAATGGTTTGGCCCACGTGGTCAATGGGTGCGGCCATGCGCTCCAGGCCGAAGCCCATGCCGGCACCCATGCGCTCCACACCAGAACCAATGCACTCCATGGTCTGGCCCATGCGCTCAATACTGGAGGCCATGTGGTCAAGGCCTAGTGGGCCCATGCGCTCGATGCCAGAGCCCATGCGCTCAACTGAGCCCATGCGGTCCATGACCAGGCCCATACGCTCAATCTCAGAGCCCACTCGATCCATGCCATGGCCTAAGCCTGTGCCCATGCGCTCCATGCCAGCACCGCTAATGCAGTCAATGCCAGGGCCCATCCTCTCGATCCCAGGGACACTGCCTCCAGCCCCACCTCCTCCTTGCTTTGCAATGATCTCTCCTCTCTTCAGTGCATTACTTAGGATTTCATTTATTAGGCCCATGTTCATCCCTGATCCAAATCGCCCCATGTTTTCCATACCACCACCAAAGGGTCCTTCCATGCCTCCGATTTTATTTATTCCAAATCCTATGCCTTCCATTCCATTCCTGCAGGCCCTAGGTTTCCCATTCCAATGCCTTTGTTCAGGTGGTTGACATCAATAGGCTGCCCTCCAGGTCCTAACCCCATGCCAATACCACCAAGTCCATGGGGAAGTTGCTGTGGGCGTTCAGGAGGAAAAAAATCTCCCTTTGGTAAAGCCCTCTCATCCATCTTGACATGCATCGGTCTTTCAAACAGCAACTGGCCATTAAACATAGATATAGCTTGCACAGCTTCAATGGACTGTTCAAAAGTCACAGTGCCTATTCCACGACTTTTCCCATCTTTATCTTCCAGAATGTCTGCTCGGACCACCACACCAGCCATACTAAATACTTCCTTCAGTTTCTTCCAGCCAACTTTATAATCCGGATTTGCTACAAATACTGTGCTTCCAAGTCTTCCAGCCTTTTGCATTGCTCTCCTTGCATGTTCACCATCAGGATCTTTGACTTTCAGTGGCCTTCCACTCAGGCTATGCTTGTTTAGAACTTCAGCAGCTTTTTTCATGCTCTCCTCCATCTTGAATTCAACAACAGCGCATCCCCTTGACTTTCCTTCAGCGTCCATTAAGAGCTCCACATATGTTACCTCACCAACTTTTTCTTTAACCAGGTCTTTAAGTGACTGCCATTTCACATCAAAAGGTATATTTGTAATGAAGGCTCTGTATCTTTTAGTTGGGTTGGCATATGGCTCAAAGCGATTGCCTCCTCTTTTTATGTTTTTCTCTTTCCTCTTCTCATTCTGAGTAGGTCGTTCTTCACCCTTCGGGCCCGGAGCTCCGTTGCCACTCCGCACGCAGGGCGCGCCGCTCTCTTCCTCCATTTTAGGCTCTGTCGCCGCCACTTTGGCCCCCCCGCTTCGACCCCTGCCGCCATTTTCTCTGCGTCTCCAGATGTCTTTTTCTTGATTTGTTTGGTAAATGTTCCTTTTTTGAGAGAAAGTAATTTTTGTTTCTATTATTTGGTGATATTTAAGTTTCATTTGTTGCTTTGTTTCCATACCTGACTTCTTTAGCATACCCAAAGATCTTTATGCTTTCTCATATAACCCCAAATCCTCAAAAAACATGAGGTGAAGTGAAGGGTGGCCTCCTCTTCCTCCTCCTCCTTCTCCTCGTCCTCTTTCTCCTCTTCCTCTTTCTCTTCTTTCTCCTCTTCTTCATTCTCCTCTTTATCCTTCTCCTTTTCCTCTTTCTCCTCCTCCTTTTCTTCCTCCTCTTTTTCCTTCTACTATCTGTTGTCAAAAGTTAGGGAATATTTAAGTTGTATTGTCAAGCCTGTGATGTTATACTATTTCATCTTTGGAATGATTCACCCTGCTATCCCTTGAGGGATTTAAGAAAATGTATCTACTTTCTTTCTTATGAAACAGAATCTCTAGCCCCCTGGCTCTGATCTCTCTGTGTTGCAGAGGAAGAACTTAAAGTTCTGATCCTGGTGTTAAGAGTATTGGTTTGTATCACCATGGCCAGTTTTATATAGTGCTGGGGACTGGACCCAGGGCCTACTGCATGCTAACCAAACACGGTACAAATGGAGCTACTCCCTGAGTCCCTATGTCTGTCTTTTTAGAATAAGTATCACCTAAAATGTGATCCTCTTCACCACCATACTAGTATATAAAGGCACTAAAGATATGCCTCCTTATAACTCATTATATGATTTGTGAAAGAGTAAGTTATATTTTCCTCTATCTTCAACTGCACCTGTGTATTTTTTATTTAAACCTATTAATTGAGATTTATCATCTTTATTGTAAGTGATTGCTAACTATAGTCACTTTCTAAGAAATGGCATAAATGTAAAAATAATAGGGAGCATATTATCTTTGGATATATAGTACTTGCCTTCCTGAAATAATAATTCCCAAATCTCTTTCCTTGGGGAAAGTGCTTGAGAGTTTGAAATTCAGAAGTAAAACAAAACAAAACACCCCAAAGCCTTTGTTCTCCTACTTCTGCAAAGAGACCATGCAAGTTAAGTAAAATTATCTAATAAGAATTAAAGTCAGCAGTAGAATACTTGGGTGTAACTCCAACCCTGCCACCCTGGCACTCAGAGTTCTATGACTTAAAGCAAACCATTAAACTTCTTTTAACTTCTGTAGCTGTGGGACCTTTATAAGGGTAACACAGGGGAGGGGATCTCTCTCTCCCATACATATGTAAAATGTTATACAGATGGTTTGAATAGAATTGGTTCCCATCGACTCATATATTTAAATGCTTGGTCATTAAGAAGTGGTGATATTTGATAGGGATTAACATGTGTAACCTTGTTGGAGGAAGTGTGTCACTGGGGATGGAATTTGTAGTTTCAAATGGTCAAGCTAGTTCCAGTGTCTTCTCTTCATGCTGCCTTTGAATCCAGATGTAGAAATCTCAGCTACCAAGTCTGCTTGCATGCCACCATGCTCCCTGTCATGAGACTAATGGACTAAACCTCTAAAACTGTAGGCAAGTCCCAATTAAATGCTTTTATTTATAAGAGTTGACATGGTCATGGTGTCTCTTCAGAGAAATAAAACAATGACTAAGTCAGAAGTCGGGACCAGAGAGATGAGTAGGGTGCTGCTTTGACAGGCCTGACTGTGTTGCTTGTTGGCAGAATTTGAAATTTGGGACTTTGGATAGGAAAACTGTTGAAGCTTTAAGTAGGACTTAATGGGCCACACTACAGGGAAGACGGTGGTGCTAAGAACATTGTAGATTATGATGACCCAGCTCAAAAGATTTCAGAGGAAAAGACTATTAAAAAGTGTCCTAAAATTGGGTTATTTTGGTGAAGAATTTGGCTGCTTTCTTCCCTGTCCAAAAGAACATCTGCCTGAGGCTAAATTGAAGAGTTTTGGATTAATGTCATTGAAGAGGAGATTTTTAAGGCAGTCTCCTATTGACTCAGTCTTATGCTTCTTGGTGGTTGCTCTTATGTAAATCTATAATGAAAAGGAGCAAGCTGAGCAAATAAAAGTACAAAATGTACAGTTTGAGGAGAAAAGGAGCACTGGGAAGCATAATAGAGCTAAGTCTAATAGTAACTCAAGTTGATAAAAGTTTGAAGAAAAGCCTCATCCTAAATGGGATGAAGGGAGTAGTGACGTCAGGACAAGACTCCACCCAGATAAGCTTCCAACTTGTGAAAAGGAATCAAAGAAAAGTTTACTCAGGGAAGGAAATCATCAAAACCAGACAGCTGATGAAGATGTACTTGAAGGAGATGGGCATGTTTGAGCCTCAGCAAGCAGCAGCAGTGTCAGCCATGTAGTTCTGGCTTTAGAGTTGAGTATAGAAGAAGGGGGTTTTGGAATGTCCCTCTGTGATGAAGAGAGCCACTGAGGTAAGGCATGTGTCAGGGATATCCCTGCATGGCGGCCTAGAGAGGTCATTTCGTGAAGCTGTGAAGTTGAAGACTAAATTGTCTGGAGACCTCAGGATGGTGGAGATGCCAGAGATGTGGGACACCTGCTGTGGAAACCTGCAGACTAAGTGTGGAACAAGCCTGAGAGAAGAGAGAGAGAGAGAGAGAGAGAGAGAGAGAGAGAGAGAGAGAGAGAGAGAGAGAGAGAGAGAGAGAATGCTTTAGCTGATAAAGCTGAAAGTTGGAGATCTGAAGAGAGCTTTGACATCAGACATGGAAATGTAGAGGAATTTGCCCTGCTGGTTTTTGATCTTGGTTGGGTCCAGTATTTTCTTACTATGCTCCCTTTACTACCTTTTGGAATGGCAACATTATATATGTATCCTGTGCTACTGCATGTTAGAAGTAAATGATCTGCTTTAGATTTTGACTTTATATCAGGTTACAGATAAGAGATTGTCACAAGTTTTTTTAAACCGTGTTGGGACTGTTATAGACTATGGGGAATTTTAAAGTTGGACTGAATGCATTTTTACACTGTGATATGGCTACAAGCCTCTGAGGATCAGGGAGTGGAATGTGGTGGTTTGAAATAGGAATACCCCCGACCCACATACACGCTTATATACCTGAACATTTGGTCATGAGGGAGTGATGCTGCTTGACAGGGATTAGGAGGAATGGCCTTGTTGGAATAGGTGTGGTCTTGTCAAAGGAAGTATATCACTGGGGGTGGGCTTTGCTGTTTCAAATGCACAAGCTAGGTTCAGTGTCTTCCTGCAGCCTTCAGATCTGGATGTAGAACTCTCAGATACCATGTCCGCTTGCGTACCATCATGTTCTCTACTATGAGGATAATGCACTAAACCTCTGGAAGTGTGAGCAAGCCCTAACTAAATTTTTTCCTTTATAAGATTTGCTGCAGTCAAGGTGTCTTTTCACAGCAGTAGAACACTGCTGCAATTTTATAGTGTGTCTATTTGTTTCTTTTCTATGGGTTCTAGCTCAATCTAAGGTTGTATAATGAAAATGGCTTATTTTTTAAAAGTACTTTTGGGGTCCATGGTTTTTCTCAGGAATATAATATCCTTTATTATTTCTTTCTGTGTTTAAAATAATTTATGGAAATGGGATGAAAGCACTTAGTTCCTTTGTGTTTGAATCTCTTTAATCAGTAAGTGGTACTATTTACCTCTTCTGGTCACTTTGAGCTCTGAGGTCAGAAAAATAGTCAAATCTTGAAAAGAACAACTGAATGTTAGACAAAATATAGTAATACAACCTTGTCTCTTTGTTTCATTAATAAAACACACCGTTTATATATGTATGTTCTTTTCATATTGAAATGTCTTGAAACATGCAACCTTCTGATTTTGGCATTAACTCCTGAAACTACTGAATCGCATTCTCAGAGTCTCTGTATCTTTCTTTTACAATTAATTCTATTGCCGTTGTTTTAGGTAGATACTATTATTATTCCTGAGTTTTTAGTAAGTGGGACATTTCCAGAAAAATAATCAGAACATTATACATCAAAAGTAGAATTTTAGTGAAGAAATATTTAAGATATGAGGTGTGCTGGGGCCAGTGGGTTCATATGACATACTAGGAAGACAATCATCCATTCCAATGTGGAATTGCCTGGCTCTGTCTTTGTTTGCTTTAGATGGTATCTTGAGGTAGTTGACTTTTTCCTGTACTCACTAAACCTGGAGTCAAAGAGTTTTGCATATCTGAATAATTATCAGCTTACAGACTGTCCTTATAAGCTGCCATTTGCCACTGTGACCAGCCTCTGTTTGGAATCCACACTTATACAGATGATAAGCTCCTGCCAGACAAACTCTTAGGAGACAACTTATGTATGCTATAGACACTAGCCAAAGGTATTTGCTGACCACTTCTTAATATTCATTTTTACTTTGTGTGGTTCCCCCTCCCACATGTTGAGCCTTCTGGTGTTATTGAGAAAGTTAGGTTTGTATATGTAAGTTTATTCTACCATAAATTATATAAAATAATTTTATTGAGCCCTCTGTTGTACCTTTTATAAGCCTGTAGCTGTCCAACAAAACTGTGAGAAAGTATTCTGAACAATCTGTCTTTGTTACTTCAGTAGGATATCATGAGTTTCATTGATAAACTTTTGTTGGACAACAACAGGTTTGAGCATTTCATTTCTAACGTGTGACTGGTAGTATTTTGATTTAGAGCTATGCCTAAGTGTGGTAGTTATACCTTTAGAAAACTTTCTACCTCATTTTTGTGATATCTTAATGGTTGTTCTCTAGCACTTGTTGGACTGACTGGGCTCAAGGGAGAGAATAATTTTCCTTTCTTATAAGTCACAACATTCTGCTTGTTCAAAAATGTTGTGTCTTTTTCCCAGTCATAACTGTGACATTCTGATATGGGAGTTTAATAAAGTCTGTCTCTTTCATAAAGATTAAATAATCTTAAAATAGAAAGGAGGAAGAAGCTTCTTTTTGTAGCAGAGAAAATCACAGAAAGCCACAACTAGCTAAAATGTAGAGAACAACAAACTGTGGATTGCTCAGTCCCCATTAATACATCTGTACACAATTCCTAAACTTAAGGCTCAGGGAACATCATAGATGAGGGAAGGTTATTATGAGCTAGAGGACCAGAATCTCTGCTGTTAGACAGTCTTCTATAAATAACATGGAATTACACCCATGAAATCCTAATATTTTTATTACTTAAACAATTATGGTGGTGGAAATGAGGATGGCCTCCATAACCTCATATGTTTGAATACTTGGTGAAACTGTTTGGAAAGGATTAGGAAGTGTGGCTGTGTTTGAGGAAGTGTGTCACTGGAGGCAGACTTTGAGGCTTCAAAAGCCCATGCCATTCCAAGTTGGTTCTCCTTCTCTGTTTGTGTATCTGGATGTAAGCCCTAAATTACTGTTCCAGTGCCATATCTGCCTGCCTGCCTCGATGTTCGCCACCATGATTGTGAACTCACTCTATGTATGCCCCTAATAAACTTCCCTATAAATGACCTTGGTCATGTTAAAAAAAAAAAAAAGAAACTCAACAATGTTTTTAAAATGGTGTTGAAGGAAGGCCAAAGGCAGTGGCTCTTTAATTCCATATGCCATTAAACCCAACACTGGGAAAGGCCAGGCTACTCAGAATTATATACTGAAACGCTGTCTTAAAAAAAAAAAAAAAAAAAAAAAAAAGAAACACAAAAATCAAAATCAAAGAAAGCAAAATGGCAAGGAGAAATACACCAAGCATTTGAAAAAACTGAAACATTGTTCAATTTTCTCAAATGCAGCACCAGAAAGTCTCTTTTTTTGTTGTTTTTATTTATTTATTTATTTATTTGTTTGTTTTTCTTTTTTTTAAATTTTTATTTTTAATTTTTTTTTCAGCAAATCAAAAAAATTTAAAAAGCACTCAAACAGAATAAAATGAAAAGAAACAAACAAGCAAAATACCAAGGGTCAGATATACTTATACAAGAATTCTATAGAGCCTTCAAACAAGCAATACTTTTTGAGTTATGTTTAAAAAAATTCAGAACCACAATAAGCTCCTTCACAAAGCAAATACTATTGAAATAGTGAAATCAAGTGTAAACCCAACAAAAAAATATAAATTATAGTCCAGTATCCCTCATGAGTATACATACAAAAATTCTCAATGAAGTAGTTGCAAACTGAATACAAGAGATATAAAAAAATAATATTCCATGAATAACTAACTGTTTTTTTTTTTTTTTTTTTTTTAGAAGACCATACTCCATATACAGGCTGCATGTTTTGGGATAGCCCCCACTCCAGATGTTTGAGACCTACATGAAAACCAAGCTGCACATTTACAACATATGTGCAGGGAGGCCTAGGTTCAGCCCATGGAGGTAGATCTGTGTAGACTAGGTATGCTCCATGGTTGGTGATTCAGTCTCTGAGAGCTCCAAGGGTTCAGGTTCGTTTACTCTGTTGATCTTCCTGTGCAGTTCTTATCTCCTTAGGGCCCACAATCCTTCCACCTATTCTTCTATAAGAGTCCTCAAGCTCCATCCACTGTTTGGCTCTGGTGTCTGTATCTGTCTGAGTCAGCTGCTGGTTAGAGCCTCTCAGAGGACAGCTTGCCCCTGTCTGTTCTCAGGGTGGAGGTTTAGATTCTGGGAGCTCTGGTTGAATCTTTTGATACTCATTCTAAAAAGGACAAAAGCACCCTCACTTTGGTCTTCCTCCTTCTTCTTGAGTTTCATGAGGTTTATGCGTTGCATCTTAGGTATTGTGTGTTTTGGGGCTAATATCCACTTATCAGTGAGTGCATACCATTCCAGACCATCAAATAACCCTATTAAAAAATGGGGTAGAGAGTTGAACAAAGAACTCTCAACTGAGGAAACTCGAATGATTGATAAACATCTAAAGAAGTGCTCAGCATCCCTAGTCATCAGGGAAATGCAAATGAAAACAACACTGAGATTCCACCTCACACCAGTCAGATTGGCTAAGATCCAAAACACGGTGACAGCAGATGTTGGCGAGGATGTGGAGAAAGAGGAACACTCTTCCATTGTTGGTGGGATTACAAGCTGGTACAACCACTATGGAAAGCAGTCTGGCGATACCTCAGAAAATTGAACATGGTGTTACCTGAGGACCCAGCTATACCCCTCCTGGGTATATACCCAGAAGATATTTCAACATGCAAAAGGGCCACATGCTCCACTATGTTTATAGCGGCCTTATTTATAATAGCCAGAAGCTGGAAAGAACCCAGATGTCCTTCAACAGAAGAATGGATACAGAAAATGTGGTACATTTACACAATGGAGTACTACTCAGCTATTAAAAATAATGAGCTCATGAAATTCTTAGACAAATGGATGGAGCTAGAAAATATCATCCTGAGTGAGATGACCCAATCACAAAAGAAAGTCTCTTTTTTTTCATCTAAGACTTTATTATTTTTTTGTATTGGAAATTTTATTTACATTTCAGATGTTTTCCCCTTACCCCATTTTCCCCCCTGCCTCCCAGGAACTCACTATCCCTTCCCCCCTCCTCCTGCCTCCACGTTGGTGTACCCCCACCCATCCTCCCCCGTACCTCACCTCCCCACCCTCGAATATCCCCCCCCACGACATCCAGCCTTCATGGGACCAAGTATCTCTTCTCCCACTTATATATAGCTCCCTTGCATATATAGCTGGAGCCATGGGTCCCTCCCTAAGCGCTCCCAGGCTGGTGGTTTAGACCCTGGGGGCTCTGGTTGTTTGGTATTGTTGTTCTCCTCATGGTGTTGCGAATCCTCTCAACTCCTTCAGTCTTCACTCTATCTTCTCCATTGGGAACCCCATGATCAGTTTAATGGTTAGCTGTGAGCATCTGCCTCTTAATATGTCAGACTCTTGCAGACCTCTAAGGAGATAGCTATATCAGGCTCCTGTCAGCATGTACATCCTGACATCCACATCAACCTCTACCTTTGGTGACTGCACATAGGATGGATATCCAGGTGGAATGGGCTGGAGAGATGGCTCAGCTGTTAAAGGCTAGGCTCACAACCAAAAATATAAGACTTTATTATTATTATTATTATTATTATTAATCTGTTTTTACAGTCCAGTCATTACTTGCCTCCTGGCCTGCCCTCCAAATGTTTCTCATCTCATTCCTCATTCCCCCTCCCACTCCATCTCCAAGAGGAAGTTCCCATCCCCCACCCACCCCATCAGACCTCCGCACTCTCTAGGGGCCTCAAGTCTCTCAAGGGTTAGGTGCCTCTTCTCTCACTGAAACCAGACACAGCAGTCCTCTGCTGTATATGTGTCGGGGACCTATTATCACCTGGTGTATGCTTCCTGGTTGGTGGTTCAGGGTCTGAGAGATCTCTGGGTTCCAGGTTAGTTGAGACTGTTGGTTTTCTTATGGGGTCACCCTCCTCCTCAGCTTCTTCCAGCTTTTCCCTAATTCAACCACAGGAGTCTCCAGCTTCTGTCCATTAGTTGGGTGTAAGTATCTGCATCTGACTCTTTCAGCTGCTTGTTAGGCCTCTCAGAGGGCAGCCATGCTAGTCTCCTGTCTGTAAGCACATCATAGCAACAGTAATAGTGTCAGGCCTTGGAGCTTCCCCTTGAGATGAATCCCACTTTGGGCTGATCAGTGAACCTTCTTTTTCTCGGGCTCCTCTTCATTTTTGTCCCAGCAGTTCTTTCAGACCGGAACAATTCTGGGTCAGAGTTTTTGACTGTGGGATGGCAACTTCCTCCCTCACTTGATGCCCTGTCTTTCTACTGGAGGTGGACTCTACAAGTTCCCTCTCCTCACTGTAGGGCATTTCATCTAAGGTCCCTCCTTTTGAGTCCTGAAAGTCTCTCACCTCCCAGATCTCTGGTACATTCTAGAAGGTCCCCACAATATCCTACCTCCTGAGGTTGCCTGTCTCTCAGGGCTTCACTTCTGTCTCCCTGCCCCCCTCACGCCCCAAATACCTTATCATGTTTCCCCTTTCCTCCTCTTCTCCCTTTTCCCACCTAGGTCCACATTCATAGCACTAAGTATCCTGGTAAAGAAACTGGAGAGATCTTACACTAACAACAGCACACCTGAGAGCTCTAGAACAAAAGAAGCAAATACACCCAAGAGGAGTAGAAGGCAGGAAATAATAAAACTCAGGGCCAAAATAATCCAAATAGAAACAAAGAGAACAATACAAAGAATCAACAAAACCAAAAGCTGTTCTTTGAGAAAATCAACAAGATAGATAAACCCCTAGCCAAACTAACCAGAGCCCAGAGACAGTATCCAAATTAACAATATCAGAAATGAAAAGGGAAACATAATAACAGAAATTGAGGAAATTAAAACAAAAATCATCAAATTCTACTACAAAAGCCCATACTCAACAAAACTGGAAAAAATCTAGATGAAACAGATGATTTTCTAGACAGATACCATGTACCAAAGTTAAATCAAGCATAGCTAAACTGTCTAAACAGGCCCATATCCCCTAAGGAAGTAGAAATCATTAAAAACCTCCCAACCAAAAAAAGCCCAGGGCCAGATGGCTTTAATGCAGAATTCTACCAAATGCAAACCTTCAAAGAAGACATAATACCAACACTCCTCAAACTGTAACACAAAATAGAAACAGAAGGAACACTACCTAATTCATTCTATGAAGTCACAGTTACTCTGATACCTAAACCACACAAGGACCCAAAAAAAAAAAAAAAAAAAAAAAAAGAGAACTTCAGACCAATTTTGTTTATGAATATCGATGCAAAAATACTCAATAAAATTTTTACAAATGGAATCCAAGAGCACATCAAAATCAAGTAGGCTTCATCCCAGGGATGAATATATATATTCACATTGATTTCCACATATAGAAAAGTATACATTTATCATATACAAGTACCACATAGGCAAAGTGCTTTAATCACAGGACCATTTTCCATCCTTGTTCCTTTTCCCCTTAGTCACCACCTTAGTCTCTAATAATTACTATTCAACTTTTAGGTCACCTTTTTTTGTTTGGCTTCTTTCATTTAACATTCTGTCCTTCAGTTCATTCCATTTCACTAAAAGTAGATGATTTAATTTCCTTTTATGGTTGAGTAATACTCCATATACCAGATTTTTCTTTATGCATTTATCTATTGATGGGCATATAATTTGATTATATAGCTTTGTCCAAATAATTTTTTCAACATGATTTCCCCTTCCTTTTTTTTTTTTTCTTTTTTCTTTCTTTCTTTTTTTTTTTTGTTGTTTTGTTTTGTTTTTTTTTTTTCGAGACAGGGTTTCTCTGTGTAGCCCGGGCTGTCCTGGAACTCACTCTGTAGACCAGGCTGGCCTCGAACTCAGAAATCCGCCTGCCTCTGCCTCCCAAGTGCTGGGATTAAAGGCGTGATGATTTCCCCTTCCATATCTCCTCCTAGACCCATCACAATCTCCTCACCCACCAGTTTCCATGCCGTTTCTCTCTTTCTCTTTAGAAGACAAATGGGAAAAAACCCAGCCAAACCAGAGTTTTTAAAATGAAGCAAAATCACAAGAAAAAGATACACACATATAAAAGCAAACCCATAAAACCACAAAAATTGAAAATCATTATATTTGAGCAAACTATCAGTATGTTAAAAATGCCTAAACACTAAAGCAATATGAGACAAAAAAATTACAAAAATACCATTTAGTTCTTAGTGTTATCCATCTACAACTGGGTATGGGGTCTGTGGTTTATATATCCATGATACTCCATTGGAAAAAACTAGTTTTTTCTTTGCAAGAGCTTGTCAGTTGACATTAACTTCTGGGTTAGGAATTGGAGCTTGTGTCCACTTCCTGTCTCAGTGCTTGTATCTCTTCTGGCTTGAACCTGTAGGCCCTGTGTACTGTGCCACAGTTTCTTTCTTTTCTTTTTTTAGATTAATTTTTTATTGGATATTTTATTTGCATTTCAGATGTGATCCCCTTTCCCCATTCTTCCCATCCAGAAACACTCTATCCCATCCCCCCTCCTCCTGCTTCTATGAGGATGTGCCCCCACCCACCCACCCACTCTCTCCTCCCCACCCTCAAATTCCCCCACACTGGGGCATCCAGCCTTCATGGGACCAAGGATCTCCTCTCCCACCTAGGCCATCCTCCCCTACATATACAGCTGGAGCCATGGGTCCCTCCCTATGTGCCCCTAGGCTGGTAGTTTAGACCCTGGGAGCTCTGGTTGGTTGTTATTGTTGCTCTCCTCATCGGACTGAAAACCCTTTCAGCTCCTTCAGTCTTCTCTCTCACTCCTCCATTGAGAACCCCATGATCAGTTCTATGGTTAGCTGCCAGCATCCACCGGTGCCACAGTTTCTATGGGTCATTTGTACACTGCTCTTGTTTTATTTGGAAGACATTTTTTTCTTTGGAGTCATCTATCCCCATTAGTCCTTAAAATCTGTCTGCCTTCCTCAGGGTTTTTCCCTGAGGAGAGGGATTTGATAGAGACATCTCATTTAGAATTCTGTATTCCATGTATTCCATGGCCATCTGTACATTGTCCAGTTTTAGTCTCTGTATCCCAATCTACTACAAGACATCACTTATCTGAGTCAGAAACTGATCTATGGATATAGTAGTCATTTTAGTGTTATGTTCCTTTAGCACAACAATTCTCAACCTGTGGGTTTTGAAACCTTTGAGATTGAACAACCCTTTCACAAGGGTCACCCAAGACCATCAAAAATGAGAGATATTTACATTATGGTTCATAACAGTAACAATATTACAGCTATAAAATAGCAATGAAAATAGTTTTATGGTTGAGGGTCACCACAATATGATGAACTATATTAAAGGGTCATATCACAGCATTAGGAAGGTTGAGAACCACTGCTTTAGCAGAACAATATTATTTGACTTTCCTCTTGACCCATACACTATCTAGTCTCAGGTTCTTGGCCACATGAATAGTATCAGGCATGGATTTTATCTCATAAGTGGTCCTCAAATCCATCCAGATAGTGATTGGTTATTCCCACAATGTTTGTGCCGCTATTTATTGCATTGGCGCATCATACAGGCTGGTCACCATAGTAGCTTTCAGGGTTTGTTACTGGATTAGATGTTTTTCTTTCTCCTCTAGTAGCATGAAAAGTACTTTCCAGTACCATGACCACTAGTTAGCAGGGGTGAAGGCTCTAATTAGGCACTAACTTATCTATCTTTGGTGAGTTATTTAAGTGTTGTCTTCAGCAATATGGCCTTACCATCAGATAATAATGTTGGCAATAGCATGAATTGTTAGAGGTTTCCATGGGGCCTCTTTAGCCAATAGCTCAGTTTCGATGTAACCCATTCCTGGCACTTGACATTTCTTTTAGCAGAAAATGATGTCTAGTTGGGGCATTGTCTCCCCTAGTTATTTGGTGAGTTCATTTAAATTTCTTTCATGTTTGAATATATTTTAAGAAGCTTCTAGAGTAGAAAGTTTGCACATGACCCTTCAAATAGCCCTTAGTGTTAGTTGCCTCTCCTTCTTTTTTTTTTTTTTTTTTTTTTGGTTTTTCGAGACAGGGTTTCTCTGTGTAGCCCTGGCTGTCCTGGAACTCACTCTTTAGATCAGGCTGACCTCGAATTTAGAAATCTGCCTGCCTCTGCCTCCCAAGAGCTGGGATTAAAGGCGTGCGCCACCACCGCCTGGCTATCATGGGTTTTTTTTGTTGTTGTTTTTTGTCTGTTTGTTTGTTTTGTTGTCTCTCCTTCTATTCCCTCTCTAATCTCCCTTTTCTTGTCCTTCTTGGCTTAGTCATCTTGTTTCAGTCCCGTCTGTCTATAACTATATATTCTATTTACCTAAATTTGGAGATCTCCCCTCCCCCAGTCCCTTATTCCATACCTGACCTTTGTGGTTATATAAATTGCAGCATGCAAAACAAAGACTTAAAAAAAAGCTAACCTCAACATATAAGTGAGTACATACTATATTTATTTTTGGGGATCTGGTTTACTTCATTCAGGATGATTTTTTCCTCTATCCGTCTACCTTAAAATTCCATAACTTCATATTTAAATAGAAATAAATGTGGATATGCAAATATCTCTGTGGCTTCACTACTGTTTCCTTTCTTCAGTTACATTCATGATACTCGAGTTCCTTCACTTGTCCTTCTATATCAAAACGAATTTTCTCTTTTTCTGTTGTCCTTACTTGTTATCAAATGAAAGGCATGTTGGCAGGCAGGCTTGGTGACAGGAGCAGGAAGTGAGAGATCATATCACAAACCACAAGCTGAAAGCAGAAAGAGCAAATTGAAAGTGAAGCAAGGCTTTCAACTCTCAAATTCCATACTTTCTCCAGTAAGGCTGTACCACCTAAACTTCCCCAAACAGTGCCAGCAACAGTGGACCAAGTGTTCAAATGCCTGAGCCTATATAGGTAGGAAAGGCTCAAAAAAGATGGTAAAATTGGATGGATAACATATACATAGGCTGACTTCTGGGCTCATTTGTTTGAATATTAGACTTAATTATTTTCTGGTTCAGATTCCAAGACTTTTTTTTTGGTCTTTCTAATAAACAGAACCCACAATACTGGTTTATCCTCACTGGGATTTTCTTTCTAATGTTCTCCATACTAATTCAAATACTGCTTCGTCTTTCTGTTGCCAGAGATTGACTTTCATATGATGCTCATTGGAATTATATTTACTTATAATTCCATAGTTTGTTATGCACTGATACATAATAATTTATTGTAAAATCATAGGAAGTTTAAAAGGCATCCTGTACATACCTACAATTGGAATCAAAGAAATTTAATTTGTATCATTTAGAAAATTAACCTGATTAATAATTCAACCATTTCACCAAAGTATATTGATAATCCTTTGGGGGGTTAATTGATTTTATGATTTTTCTAAATAAACACTTCCTTTTGTAGAAAAATGAAGACCATATTTTCACTTAGATAAGGTTTATCAAGTATGTTTTTGTATAGAACAATATAGTAAGTTAATATGACCTTAAAATGTTTCATTAAGGAACAATTCTTCTGGGGTAGGTATATGGCTTATTGATAAAACATGCACACTGCTCTGAGTTCAATTTGAACCCAAAGAAAATAGTAGTGAAGCCACAGAGATACCTGCATATCCAAAATAATAAATAATGGAATAAAAAAATTAGTGAAGCTGAGCCTGATGGTGCAAGCTTATTTTCTCAGCATTCAGAAGTAGCATTAGAGGGATCACACGTTCAGGGCTTAATTAGCTACATAGTGAGTCTGAGATCAGTTTGTTATACATAATACTGTTATCTAAAAAAAAATCCAAAAAGAAAACAAACAAAAGAGAAGCAAGTAAATAAACATTCATGGACACTAGGACATAATGTTTACATTGAAGGGATGCAGATAACTCTATCAAAATGTTAAATAAAAATCATCATGATCCATAGACAAAAAAAGGGCTTTACTTTGGCGATTGAAGATGTCCATTCAGATACTGGAGGGGGAAACAATAGCCTCAGGGAGTACAACCAGAATCAAAGCTTAATGCAGAACTGTGAAAATTTTAATAATTAAATAAGTCACTGCTTCTTTAAATAATCCTCCAAAGTTGATCATCTATTGGTCAGAGGAATGTATGAGGGGTTGTCAAACTATACTAGTTTTTTTTTTGTTTTGTGTTTTTTTTTTTTTTTTTTTTAACAAGAAACTGATTCTCAGGGTAGGAGAAAGGATGTGTTCCCTTCTAAGTGACAATCAGCCTTTCCCTTCCTGTCTGAGTAGATCTGGTGAAAAATGGTCCCCAATAAGGCCCAAAATGTGCCTTACATTTTGGAGTACTCTCTTAAAGGGATAATTTCTTCCTTTAGAGTCCTGAGAAGGAATATACACATGGCTTTATTCACCAACAACAGTGCAATGCAATGTTCCACATTTATCTAAATATTTACATTTATCAATTCTACCAAGTCCCAAATGTTCTCATCAGAGTGTAGTGCTGCTTCATCATTCCTTCAACTCAAATGCTAAGAACTCTCTTAGCATTTTCTACAAGGCAGGTCTAGTTGTAACAAATCCCTCCATTTTTTATCTCCTGGAAACTAATTTTCTGACTTTAACTTTTGAAAGACAATTTCACCTCCTATGATATTCTTGATTGGAAAGTTTTTCTCCCCATTTTCAGTAGTTCGAATGTATTATTCCAATAGAGTGACCTGTTTCTGGTATGTTAGAGATTGTGTTGAATCATTATATGAAAATTTCCTTCTCGTATAACTTAGTTTTCACTTACCGCTTTCACCATTTCCTTTTGTCATTAACTTCTGATAACTTAACTATTATGTACCTCAGTGCGGATTTCTTTTAATTCACAGTGTGTGTGTTTTCACTTTCTAATCCTAGATATCTACTTGTTTTCTTGTATTTGCAGAATTTTCAGGGCCTTTATTATGCATTCTACTAACTTGGAACTCTCTATGTAGACCAGGTTTGCCTGGAACTCACAGAAATCTGCCTCCTTTGTCCTGGGATTAAAGGTGTGAGTCACCATAGGCCAATTTTTTTGGTTTGTTTGTTTTTTTTTTTTGGTTTTGTTTGTTTGTTTGTTTGCTTTGTTTTGTTTGTTTGTTTGTTTTTGTTTTTGTCTTTGAGACAGGGTTTCGCTGTGTAACCCTGGCTGTCCTAGAACTTGATCTCTAGACCAAACCTGAAACTCAAAGAGATCCTCCTGAGTGCTGGGATTAAAGATGTGTGCCACTACTACCAGGCTGCCTGGCCAATTGTTAAAATAAATTTTTTTCCTTGTTTTTTTCCCTAAGATTTCTACACTGAATATACTGGTCCATGTGATTGATGCCCCATAGTTCACTTAAGCTATCGCCCCTGTTTTTGTTGTTGTTTCATTTTGTTTTGTCTTGTTTTATCAATTCTTGTGTCTCTGAGTGGAAAATTCAAATAATCTGTTTTTGAATTTGCTGGTTCTTATGCTTCTCCTAGACTCCTGCATTCAATGTTGAGTTCATTTATTCTTTTGTCTTCTAGAATTCTGAAATTCTTTTCATTTTTTTGAACTTAACTTTTATTGCTTATTCATTTTTCTGATCTTAGTGGGCTTTCATATTATTATTTTTAAACTGTCAAGGAATCAGTATTTCTTTTCCTTTGGTTTATGCTTCTCTTTTTCCTCATTGTCCTTGACTGTGTTTTTATCTTGACGTTAGCAAAAACTAGGTCCTGTGGGTCGGCTTTCTATAAGAGACTTTTCAGCAGTTAACCTGATCAGAGGTTTTGAACTGGTATTGATGTGTTCCAGGTATCTAGATCATGTCCGGTTCCATTTACACTCCTTCATAAATTCTACAGATGACATTTCTTTCAGATGATTCTAGACAAGTTAGAATATTGGATGCCTAGCTGAACTCATTCCTGCCTTGGGGAGAATCAGAGAGTTAGAAGTTTCAACATCATCTTTGTTCAGCTCAGAAAAGAGGTGTGTTGAATACCTGCCTGCCAGTTAAAGCTGTCATTTTATTCTCTATGGTGCTTACTAAGATGTAAGGCTCTGTAACCTGGAGAACCTGGAGAAGTTGAGATAGTAGATGTGTAATTCAGTTCTTTTATAGAATTGGGATTACAGCCCAGGCAGAAGCTGAGACGTGAGGTTTCTTCCTATCTAGAGCACCTTCTTGCAATAAGCATTATGAGTGGGTGTTACTATTTTCCCATTAGTTTTAATGTGGAAAGTGATACTTCTCATAGGAACAAGAGCTTATCATTTAGTGTCTGGATTTCTCACAAAGGGATTTGTCCTCCCATTGCCATTGAATTGGTGTGGCCATACAGGGACGGAGAAGCCATGCCTTAGTAATCTGCCATTTTACTGTTATAGTCCTTCCACTT
The DNA here is from genome assembly GCA_021653895.1 of Mastomys natalensis. Classification (NCBI taxonomy): domain Eukaryota; kingdom Metazoa; phylum Chordata; class Mammalia; order Rodentia; family Muridae; genus Mastomys; species Mastomys natalensis. The sequence goes on along the minus strand of JAJTUV010003283.1, from coordinate 114,344 downwards.
TTGTCTTAAAATTACATGAAATCTACAATTTTCTCAAAAGTTTAACTTGATTTTTGAAAGAGCTTTATGTTTATTGAAGTCCAAGTGTCTTCTTCTGTGGGAGTCTTTTTACTGGTGTATTTAATCCCTCAATTATTAGTAAGTCCAGTCTTCAATATCATTAAAGTTATATTACTTTTGACTACACTAGTGTTTTCTTGGCATACAAAATATTGGTGATTAATTCCTCCAGCTAAACTACTTCACTAACCCACTTTTTGCTTTTTTTTGTCTAAGATGCAAGTGTGAGATATATAATATTTTCCCCCACAGGGCAGCAAGACCAAAGAGAGAGCATATCAAGCAGTTTTTGATAAATTAAAAAAAAATCAGAGCAGTGCTTGAGACACATGTGAATGAACTAGAAAAGGTAAAGAGAAAAGTCCTCAAAGGAGATTCCCAGCCATGACCCTGACCAGATAGCTTAGATGTCATGGGAACTCCACTACTGCTGGCTACTCCTGTTGCCCTTGCCTGTACAGGTTAGGGACCTCAGGACCCCCAGCCATGGAGAACTCTTCCATTGTTCTGCTGTGCTCACACCAACAAGAAAGATTAGAGACCTCAGGTCTCACGTATCAGGACACCTTCCCTCAACCGCATACTCCTTGAAACCAACCTGACCAAGTAGGTCAGGCTGGAAGTCTCAGTGATTATGTACTGTGCAATGTCTGGCCTTATGTCCAGCTCACCCAGACAGATGAGAGATATTGCAACCTTTTGTCTCCACCAAATACTGCTTGTTCCATTTGCTCCAATGGACCATTTGCTTCCCATGAATCATTCTGCTTTTCCACAACCCCCCACCGCACATTTCCATCTCTCCAGACCCAATATATACAGAATGGTTAGAAGCCTTGGGACTTTTTCTATGCATACATCACTGTTCTGTATGCTTACCCAGGCTTGACAGGTTAGGGATCTTGGGACCTCTTTCTGTGCACTCCTGTTGTCCAGTTCCCAACCTGGCCAGTAGAAAACATAAATAAAAGAAGCAGAATCCTTGAAGGCCGTTTTTTTGTTTTTGGTTCTTTCTTTTTAAATGTCATTCTTTTTCTGTAGATAGAAACTAGAAACCTGTGATGAAGCACTAGAAGGATGTCAGTTAAGGAATGCATTGCCCTAGCACTTGGGAAGTCCATTAATCCTCTTCATTAAGTGTCAGTAGAGGTCTAAATGGCACCCTGTCCAGAGGAGCCCTTTGATCAGATAGATCAAGCAAAAATCCAGTCTGCAGACCTCCATCATGACTGCTGTAGGATCATAAATAAACCTCTTTATGACCATAAATGAACCCTCTGGGAGTGTGGTTATCTCCAAAAGCCATGGAATCTCTGGGAACACAGACACATCTAAGGCTTTAGCAATCTCTAAAGGCTTAGTATCCCTGGGAACATGGATATTTCTGAGGCAGAGGCTTCCTGGAAGCTTGGATTTACTAGTGGACGCGGACATTATGGGTGATATGAGTGTCTCTGTAAACAGATAGAGATATCTGCAGAGACCACAGTTATCCTTGTCACAAATAAGGTTATGCTGCTCTTTAAGTTGGTTTAAATTGGTAAGACTAGGGAAGCCCTCCCCTCTAGAAGGAGATTTAGGGGTCTTACTGATTTAGTGGCCAGTGTAAACTGTTCAGAATGTAATTAAGAAAATAACATGTTATTAATTTTTAAGATGGGCTTTAAGTTTAGAAACATTGCCTTTTGGTTGAAATGCCTGCTTCCACTGCCTGCTTCCTTAATGATTATGATTACCCTTCCCTGCTTCTCTACCCTCATTGCTCTAGCCTGAGGTTAAAGTAAAAATATCACAGGGGAAAATTACAACCTTGTTGCAAAGGTAGAGAGGTGTTATGCAGAAGGTATCCATGAATTGCAGGATATTTTAAGAGAAAATTTACTTTCAGATGTATTTGAATCGTAGCCATTTTAGCATGAGGGCATGAGATGCTTAAAGATTTGTAACACAAAAATATTTTATTTACACCAGTCACATTTCCAAGCCTATACCCCAGCTCTGTCTTGTTATAATACTCTTTTAGCTGAATTTCTTTTTTGTAAATAGCACACAGAAAAATGTTTAATCCACTGTAGTCCAAAATCATCAATTTCAAATCAGTGGGGTCTGTATTAGTATTGATTAATAACATTCTTTTTAATTTAAAATGTTTTATTATATTTTTCTTATTCTTTTCTGTGCATATGTCAGGGGTGTGAGTGTGTATGTCACAGTGTATATACAGATGTCAGAGGACAAATTGCAGGAGTTTCTCAGGTCATCTGGCTTGGTAGCAAATATTTTTACTCTCTGGGCCATCTTGTTAGCCACAAAGTTAAATTTTTAAAATAAGTTTTATATCTCTATACACTCCATGATACTACAGGTAAAATAATCAGGACAAAATATGGTTCTTGTCTTTCTTGACCAATCAATATTCTTGGTGTTCTTTACATAGTTCTACAAGCAACTGAGAACCTTAGTGCTCTGTCCCTTGTTGAAACATAATTTGTATGTTTATCTAATTATTTTGCAAAACAAGCCTTTTTAGGACCTCTTATTTTCCTCATCTAGATATCACATAAAGTTTGTAGATTTTTATACAGTTGATCCAGTTTTTAAAATCTAATAGTTTTTATAGGAGTTGTCAGTACATACTTATAATCTCAACACTTTGTAGGTAGTGGGGAAAAAAATAAGGATTTCAATAGTCAGCTTAGGCTACATAGAGAGTTCAATTCTAGAAGAGCCTATATGAGAACACACACACATACACACACACACACACACATACACACACACACACACACCACACACACACACACACACACACACACTTTGTGTGACTGGTAGCCAAATGTTCTATTACTATTTCATCCCTGTCCCAATGACCATTTTCCAACTTACTATTTCTCTTGCACCTTTCTATGTAGTATTCTTTCTCTTCCACTCCACCTCACCCTCCCCTTGCTATGTACAACCAGCACAAACTTAAGATCATCCTTCCTCATCCTCTCCAGTGCTGAGATTACATATATGTGCTATGACCTTAATGAATCTTCTCTGATCTTCCACAATTTGTTCCTTGTATAACTACTTAGTTTCAGGATTCTGTGGCTATGATGAAGCACCCTGATCAAAGCAACTCTTATAAGGGACAACATTTAATTGAGGATGGCTTACAGGTTCAGAGATTCAGTCCATTATCACCATGGCTGGAAGTATGGCAGTGTCCAGGCAGGCACAGTGCTGGAGAAGGAGCCAAGAGTTCTACTTTTTGATCCCGAAGGCAGTCAGGAGAAGACTCTCTTCAAGGGAACTAGGATGAAGGTCTCAAAGCCCACTCCCACAGTGGCACACTCCCTCCAACAAGGCCACACCTACTACAACAAGGCCATACCTCCTAATAGTGCCACTCCCTGGGCCAAGCACATGCATGCCAAAACAGTAACTAAAACAAACAGGTGTTGCTATTTGTCTAGCTAACTTCTGTTTTTTAAAAGTATTTCTGGTAATAATTTTGATATATAGCTCTGGAATTTAGGAAGTTGTAAAACAAAAATGATTTATAAAGACAACTGGTAAGACCCTGTACCAATTTACCAAAACATTTGCAAAACACTCCTGCACATAAAGCTCAGAGAATATTTTGGAAAAGTGGGGCAGAATGATTCAAAGAGCCAGAAGGTCAGGGAGTTTGCAATGAGATTGTGTTTCCTAAGAATGACATAAAGTATAGCTATAAAGTTTCATTATTATGACAGTTTAGACATGAGCTGAACAAGGACAACACTAGGCATGCCAAAGTGGATGGAAGAAAGACCAGGAGGCCTCAACCTTACCCAAAGAACTATAGGCAAGGAGCAGGAGAAATAGTCTTCCCCAGAGAAGAGCACACTAATTGGTTCTTTTGTACCAAATGGTCAGTCTTTAAAACATATATACAAGTAACATTATACATAATGAGTAGCTTATGTTTCAGAATATATATGCATATACATAAATGTATATAATAACAATTAATGAAAAAAGAGGCCATGAATTTGAAAGAGAGAAGTTATGGAAAGGATAAAGGGAAAGGGGAAATGTAATTATATTAATCTCAAAAATTAAAGTAATGAAAATGAAATATTTCTAAAGAAAAAAAGAAAATAATAATCGCAATTTGTTGCAGTAATTAGACATAGAAGAAATACACTTCATGTGGTTGTTTAGTTACCATGTTGATGTCAGCAGCTGCAGGGAGACAGGCTGACTGGCTGGTCTCTCTCTCTCTCTCTCTCTCTCTCTCTCTCTCTCTCTGCATAGCATATTTACATATTGTAAGAAAATAAAGAACATTTGAAAAACTAGAAGGATAATGGGCTCCTTTATAAATTAAGTTAATTGTAAGGCTATTTCATAAATCAATAATATCCCTTAATATAAAATATAAAAATAGACATGAATTTCAGTCTGTCACAAGTGAATCTTACAACAACTCAGCATGTCCTAGAAAAATAAAACTTTTTAAGATAAAGAGTCAAGACAATGCTTGTTTACAGAAGAAAATAGATTAGACCTTCAAAGCACAATTTCATAGGATTCCAAATTAAAGTACTCTTATTAATAAACTAAAAATAAAGCAAGTCATTATTATTGCTTGGTTGTTAGAATGGTATATTTGTGACAGTAAATCTTAAATAATAAATAGGTAAAAGCTAACATTCTGACATTTTGGAAAAAATAAATCCAGCTATATACTGTAATTTAGACATTAATCTTAGTACATGTGAGGCTGAAACAGAATGATTATGAGTTTGAAGCCAACCTGATCTATAGTAAGACACTATTTCATAAAGAACAAAATTCAGAAACAGGGCTTGCTTTAATGTAAGAAAACCTGAAACTCCCATAACAAAGAGAAAGAATGTAAAGCTTATGGTACACATAGTAGGTATGTGTAGTTTTGGAAAGTTACCTTGGAAACTTTGTGCACTTATCACCAAGTAAATTGTTATCATCTGCCAACATGCAATCTTTTGTGTGAAACACACCTCCTGCTGCACAGAAAGTGAGACCTTACCCAATAGCCCAGACAGGCCTTGAACTTGTGGTCGCCCTCCCTCAACTCTTGTATCTGCTGAAAATACAGGTGTAAAACACCATACCTGAGCTGAATGTAAAGAGTTTCTTTATCTTCCTTCTCTCCCTTTCCTTCCTTCTGTTGTTCTGGTGTGTTGTGTGCGCGTGTGCGTGTGCTTGTGCTTTTGTTTTTTTTGAAGACATAGGGTCTCTAGTGCAGGCTAACTGTGAACTTCCCTGTATAGTGAGGATGACCTTTACCTTCTACTCCTACTCCATCTCTCTTCTGAATGCTGGATCATAGGCATGTTGCACTGTTCTTGGTTTATATGGTACTAGAAATAGATCATATGCATAGTAGTAAAGCACTATATCAATTTAGCTACACCTCACCCCTGTGTCTAAGCAATTTTTCTTTTAAAAGTATATATTCATTGTTTTGCTTTATTTTATTAATTTTCCCCCTTCCCTTCTCACTAGGCATGCCCTCTCGCTCCTACCCAAAGGTTTATTTATTTATTGTATGTAAGTACACTATAAGACACCTTATAAGACGGCATCAGATCCCATTACAGATGGTTGTGAGTCACCATGTGATTGCAGGGATTTGAACTCAGGATCTCTGGAAGAACAGTCAGTGCTCTTAACCGCTGACCCATCTCACCAGCCCTTCAGCACTTATTTTATTAAATTTTTATACAATAATTTTGATCATGTCTTCCCCTTTCCACACTCCTCTCAGACCACCTCCCTACCAACCCAGCTTCATTCTTAATCTGTCTCTCCCCATCAAAAGCCAAAAATTAAAAATATAGAAATAGACTACCAGAGAGGAGAAAGGTAATCATTGTTATTATTACCCAGCTACAAACCTGCAAACTACAACAGCAACCTATCTGCAAGATATACTTGTTCAATAGTGGCACAAATGTTATGGGAGTAGCCAACCAGTTTTGATTTGATTTATGGCCCACTTCACAAGATGGAACATATACCTGGAACTGCTAAAATGTCCAAGAACCTGAGCCTAGATATGTCATGGTCCTAGGAGAAAACCTACTATAACTCTACTAAAGGAAAATAGCAATAAAGTGACTTCTGTTAATATACTGCTATACCCATAAATCAATGCTGTAATCGACTCTAATCAAAGAAGTTTCCTCTTGCAGTAGATGGGCATTAACAAAGATACCCATAATTGGACAATGTGAATTGAGTGATAGACTTTGGAGTACTTACTCCTGAATCGAGTGTCTTTCATAGAACTCCTCCTGTCAACGTTCAGGGATCTATATGAAAGAGAAGGTAGAAAGATTCTAAGAGGCAGATGAGGTAGTGGATGACTCCAAGGAAACAATATCTTTTAGACATAGCAGGACAGATGCACACAGGAACTCACAGAGACTGATAGCACTCACAGCACCTATACAATCAAGCCAGACAAATCACTGCACTGAAAAGAGGAAGTAGACACAAAGTCCCACCATTAACCAAGAAACAATCTGCAATTGATGCTTGCTGGGAAATGGGAAAATTAATTTTCTCCAAAGAAGTGCCATTGGGTATACCGACCACACTCCATGGCAGGCCCCATGCCCACATGTAATTGGACAACACAAAATGGGCTCCATGTATTTTGTGTCTGGGGGTTGGATTTTTGTTTTATGTTGGCATTTTAAAGACATGAGTGTTTTAAAGAGCATTTTCAAATTAAGCTTGGCCTGAAATTAACATAAAGAGATATTTATAAACTAAAGAAATTCATGTAATCTTTCTGTTACCTGCTGGCTTTCATTACTATTACATACACTATCAGGCTTTGATATACTATTTAAAAATCTTTCTATAAAATTATTTTGTAAAGTGGTCTTTTTCAGTTGTGTTGGAAAACAGTCTTAAATAAAAAATACTCTAAAGACAGTTTACTGTGTTCTATAGTGGTTATGCCTGGATACTTTGTTCTCTCAACAATTTAATAATAATTATAACAAGATTTAGTTCTATATGTGATGCAAGCAGGTATGAATGCAACTAATTCACGTTTTCTCCTAGTCAAATATAGAACCTATTTTCTATAAAAACATTTTAAAATGAACTAAAAGTAGACAAGACTTAAGCTCTAAATTCTTTCTTATGAACTTGTTTTTATAAAATCCGAAGAAATGGCTGGCCTGTTAGGTGACACCAAACAGACAAAGGACAAAGGAGAGATTAGGGATCATAAAGGATTCTTGCTTTATTATCTTTTAAAGGAAATCCTGTTTTTCAAAGTCTCTGGTGATAGCATAGAATGTTGCCTTTCCAAAAGCTAAAAGGTTTCTTTTGAAGTCCTACAGAATGTATGTTATGTTACCCTCCAGCTGTGAAAGTGAGACTCTGTGTCTGCTTCTTAAACAGAAAGTACTGGTATTGTTGCCAATTATGGTATCCACATCTCCTTTAGAAACCAGTGCAGGGAAAAGATGTTATATGCTTTGTGATTTTTTTTTTTTTTTTACTTCACAGAAGATGAGTGTGCTTTGAAATTTAGTCCTGTGTATCTTTCAAGGGCTGAATAAAACATACTCATGAATTGGCATGTGAGAAAGCGATGCCTTCCATATTAAGACCAGTGCCCGGTCTCTTGGTGTGTTCTAAAGATGTGTGAGTGAACAAAAAGTTTAATTCTCTTCCAAAGCTTTGTTGCCTTTTAACTATCTTTATGACTTTTAAAAAATGTTTTCTCTTTTGAAAACCACACATCAGCCTTCATAGAATCCCACTCTCGTGGATAAGGTTACAGGAAAGAAGAGAGGGTAATAGAGAAATAGGCTTGACCAGTTAAATTTTATTCATGCTTGGAAACCAAATTGTTTGCAATAAAGTTCAAAACAGGTATTCTCTGAGAAGTACTGTAGTTAAACTATTTTTTCCCAAGGATATCTTTTATACTGATAAGAATTTTTGTCAAGAACACCTTGAGATGTATTTTCTTTCTCAATACACTTTTCTGATGGATTGATTGTTTTTGTGTTTTCTTTTAGAGAAAAGGCTTCTCAAAATGTGGGTTGCAATCCCTTTGGCAAACTTCTGTATTTGCATTACAATTCATGGCACTAATAACATTACAGTCATGAAGTAGCAACAAAAATTATGTGATGGTTGGAGGTCACTACAACAGGAGGAACTGTGTTAAAGGGTCACAGCAAGGGAGGTTGAGAATCACTGTTTTTGAGAACCAAAGGGGGGGGGCTTTATTTCCTCTTAAAATATCCCCAAAGAGTATGACTCATGAACCCTTTATTTGTTTCTTATAGCTAAAGTATCATTGGCTAACTCAGCCATCAGGTGAAAATATATACACCAAAATCTCTAGATGATCAATGTTTAATGATGTATGTCTAATCCCTCCTCACATGTAATTGACCATACACCTATTAACATAAAGTATCCTCAAGTCTCCACCTTAGTCACACTTGCAGTGTCCATGGTTTCTCTGTTTTGTGAGTCCTAGAGAGAAAAACAAAGCTCATATTCTGGTCTTGAAATACAACACGGTCTATATTCTAGTTTAGCATGGTTTAAGTTGAGTTAACAAGTTTAGTGCTTTTAGAATAACACATAGTAATGCTATTTGCATATGTCTGTATAATTTTGTTAGCATGTGTCTCATAGATCATTTAGCATTCAAATGAAGACAATCTGTTAACTAATTAAGGATCTTTTATTGTTAAACCATTAGCTGATATTGTACAGCAAAATGTCCTGAGTACTTTTGAACATGGTAAATCCTAAAGTTAGAATTAGGATTATGATTAAGGTTAGAACTAGGACGACAACGTTGACTGAAATCTATAGTTAAGGCCTAAGGTTAGGATTATGATAGGACTAAGGCTAGGTCTAGGACTAATATTAGGATAGAGATAAGGATAAAGCTAGATTTAAGTTTGGGTTAGAACTAGTGCTAGTATTCAGGGTTAATATTTTGTTAGGGATTCCATTAGGATTATGGTTAATATATAGAGCTATGGTTAGTCTTTGGTTTAGTGCTAAGACTAGCATTAGACTAGGTAAATGGCTAGGCTCAATGTTAGGGATAGATGTCTATTTAAACTTGAAGGGGAAACTATTTCATCCTAAAATTCTCCCATCACTGAGGAAAGTTAGGGCAGGAAGTTGGAGGAGGCAGGAAATGAAGCAAAGTTCTTGTAGGAACACTACTTACCTGCTGACTGTTTTCTTTCCATGGTATGCTCAGCCTATGTTTTTATACAACTCAGGACCACTTTCCCAGGAATGAAAACCCCTACCATGGGCTGAATCCAACCTACCTAAAGCAATCATTAATCAAGACAATACCCCCGAGAGACTTGCCTACAGGCTATTTTTTTTTAAAGGGTAAAACAGTTTATTCTGGCTCACAGTACAGATTATAGGTCATTGTGGTGAGAAAGTCATATCAGCAAGGGCTCTATGGAGTTACTCTCATTAATTCACAATAAAGAGCCAGAGAGCAACAAAACATGCATCCTAGTGTTGAGCTCATTTTAAATTTTATATAGTCTAGAAGTCCCTGCCCAGTGAATGATCCCACCAAAAATTAAGATGTCTTCCTATATCAATTTTTTAAAAAGTAAGCAATTTTCACATCCATGCTTGGAGACTATTTTCCATGTGATCCTAGAGTCTGTCAAACTGACAGTTAACACTGACCATCACATTGTGTTTGCCAGGGTAGATTGTGCAATGGGGAAAGCATTTGCATATGCAAAGCCAGAGGTAGATGTGGGAATCTTCCTTAATAGCTTCTGAATATAATTCTTTTTAAAAAAATTTTATTGGTTATTTTATTTATTTACATTTCAAATGTTATCTCCCTTCCCAGTTTCCCCTCTGCAAACCCCTATCTCACCCTCTTCCCCTTGTTTCTATGAGGGTGCTCCCCTACCCACCCACCCACTCCCACCTCACTGCCCTGGCTTTCCCCTACACTGGGGCATTGAGCCTTCATAGGACCAAGGGCCTCTCCTCCCATTGATGTCCCACAAGGCCATCCTCTGCTACATATGCAGTTGGAGCCATGGCTCCTTTCATGTGTACTCTTTGGTTAGTGGTTTAGTTCCTGGAGCTCTGGGGGTTCTGGTTGGTTGATATTATTGTTCTTCCTATGGGGTTGCAAACCACTTCAGCTCCTTCAATCCTTTCTCTAACTCCTCCACTGGGGACCCTGTGTTCAGTCCAATGGTTGAATCTTTGATATCTACAAGGCTTTTAACAAGAAAGCGTGTTTGGATTTTGTCAAAAGGTTTTTCAGCATCTAAGGAGATGATTGTGTAATTTTTTTCCTTCTGTTTGTATAGCAAATTATATAGTGTTGAACCATTCCTATATCTCTGGAATAAAGCGTACTTCATCATGGTGGATGATATTTTTGGATGTTCTTGGATTTGGTTTGAAGAAATTTAATGAGTATTTTTTCATCAATACTCTTTTCAAAAGGGCTCATGAACAATCTTTTTGTTCATAAGGGAGATTGGTCTGAAATTCTTTACTTTATTGCATCTTTATGTGGTTTAATTATCAGGGTGACCTCAAATAATTGCTTTAGCAATGTCCCTTCTATTAATACTTTGTGGAATATTTTGAAGAGTATTAGTATCAACTGTTCTTTAAAAATCTGGTAGAATTCTATGCTAAACCATCTGGTCCTGGGCTTTTTGTTGGGAGGGTAGGAAATTTCTGATGACTGCTTTTATTTCCTTAAGAGTAATAAGACTATTTGCATTTGATTTTGGTTTTATTACATCAGATCTTGATTTACTTTGCTAAGTACAATCTATCAAGAAATCATCAATTTTGTTTAGATTATCCAATTTTGTGGAGTACAGGCTTTTGATATAAGACCTAATATTCTTAGGATTTCCTCAATGTCTTTTCATTTCTGATTTTCTTAACTTGGGTACTATCTTTCTGCCTTTTAGTTAGTTTGGCTAAGGGTTTGTCTATCTTGTTGATTTTCTTAAAGAACCAGCTCTTGGTTTCATTGATTCTTTGAATTGTTCTCTTTGTTTCTAATTTATTGATTTCAGGCCTGAGTTTATTTTCTACCATCAACTTTCCTTGGGTGTGTTTTCTTCTTTTGTTCCAGAGCTTTTAAGTGTGCTTTTAAATTGCTTGTGTGAGATCTCTCCAATTCCCTTATGAAGGCACTTAGTGCTATGAACTTTCCTCTTAGTACTGCTTTCATTATGTCCCATAAGTTCAGGTATTCATGCCTTCATTTTCATTGATTTCTACAATGTCTTTAATTTCTTTCTTTATTTCTTCCCTGACCCAGTGATCATTAGGTAGAGATTTATTCAGTTTCCATGTGTTTGTAAGCTTTCTGTTGTTTCTTTTGTTATTGAAGTCCAGCCTTAATCCATACGGATTTGATAAGGTACAAGGAGTCATTTTGATTTTTCTTATATATTTTGAATCTTGCTTTGTGGCAGAGTATGGAAAAGGTCAGCTTTGGAAAAGGTTCCATGAGGTGCTGTGAAGGTATGTTTTTGTGTTTGGGTGAAATGTCTGTAGATGTCTGTTAGGTCCATTTGATTCATAACATCTGTTAGTTTCATTATTTCTCCCTTTAGTTTCTGTCTGGATGTCCTGAAGATTGGTGAGAATGGGGTGTTCAAGTCTCCCAGTATTAATGTGTGAAAGTCAATTTGTGATTTAAGCTTTAGTAAAGTTTTCTTTACAAATGTGGGTATATTTGCATTTGGGGCATAGATGTTCAGAACTGAGATGTTATCTTGGTGGATTTTTTCCTTTGATGAGCATAAAGTGTCCTTCCTTGGTATGGAAATTTCTAGTTTCTTTGGAGACTCTGCTTTGTCATGTGATGTTTTTCTGGAAACTGTCTAACGAGAGGACTTTTTTCTGAAGCAGACATGTGGGAGGATGTTTTGCTGAGAACAGACACATGGTGTTTTTCTGGAAGCTGCTTGGGTATGTGATGTTTTGCTAGAGCAGATGCTTGAGAGAACACATCATGTTTGGAAAGGGTATAAATATAAACCAACAGACAGTAAATGACCCGGTGTAGTATTAGTTTGCCTTGCCACTTTTTGCTGGTCTTTGCTAATGATACTGTGGCATTGGTTTGCCTTGCCTTCTTCACTGATCATCATTTCTCTTTATAGACAGAAACACACCAAAGAACTCCTGGTAGTGTTCCAGAGCTTCTTGCAGCTCCAGCGGACTCTGGCCATTGAAAAAGCCTCAGAGGGTTTCTTCTGGATCAAGTGGCTTGAGCTACCACTGGTGATTCATGTGAACTAAATTGCTGATATCCTAACAACACAGACTGTATTCACCCCAAAGAAGTATTTCTAAACAGGTCCATATCCTTCTTTTCTCTATTAACCTTTCCTTTCCACTACCTCTGGTGGGTGGTGAGATAGAAAGGAGGTTAAAGCATTTAAGTACATTTATTAAAGCAGGTTCTGAAAAATATGAGTCTACATTCCTCAATCTCTTCTGGTTGAAAGTCTATTTTATTAGATATTAGAATGAATACTCTAGCTTGCTTCTTGGTTCTGGTTTTTTTTTTTTTTTTCCTTTTCTTTGAAATCCTTTTCCAGCCATTTACTCTGAGGTAAAGTCCATCATTACTATTAAGGTTTGTTTCTTGTATGCAGCAGAATGATGGATCCTGTTCTTGCATCCATTCTGTTAGCCTGTGTCTTAACTGAGGAGTTGAGTCCATTGATGATGAGATATTAATGACCAATGATTATTAATTCCTGTTATTTTGATGTTGGTAGTAGTGTGTATATTTGTGTGCTCGCACCTTTATATGTTACTTGTCCTTTCCCCCTTGCAGCTTTTAATATTCTTTCTTTGTTCTGTACATTTAATGTTTTGATTATTATTATTTTGCAGGAGGATTTTTGATTCTGGTCCAGTCTATTTGATGTGTTCTGTAACCTTTGTGTATGCTTATAGACATCTATTTCTTTAGATTGGGGAAGTTTTTTCTATGTTTTGTTAAAAATATTTTCTGGGCCTTGGAGCTGGAAGTCTTCTCCTTTTTTTTATTATTCTTTAATCTCTTTTTACAGTTCACTCTTTATCCCAATCCCAGTCTGCCCTCTGACTGTTCCACATCCCATACCTCCTCCCCTCCCCCTGTTTCCAAGATGATGTCCCCATTCCCCACCCCACCTTACTAGCCCTCCCCTCTCCATGGGGCCTCAAGTCTCTTGAAGGTTAGGTGCATCTTCTCTCACTGAGTCAAGACCTGGCAGTGCTCTGCTGTATATGTGTTGGGGACCTCATATCAGTTGGTGTATGCTGCCTGGTTGGTGGCTCAGTGTCATAGCAATCTTGGGGATCCAGGTTAGTTGAGACTGCTGGTCTTCCTATAAGGTCACCCTCAGCTTCTTTCAGATCTTCCCTAATTCAACCACAGGGTTTCTGTCCATTAACTTGATGTAAATTTCTGCATCTGACTCTTTGAGCTGCTTGTTGGACCTTTCGGAGGTCACTCCTGCTAGGTTCCTGTTTATAAGCACACCATGGTATCAGTAATAGTGTCAGGCCTTGGGGCCTCCCCTTGAGCTGAATACCAATTTGGACCTGTCACTGGACCTCCTCTCCCTCAGGTTCTTCTCCATTTTTGACCCTGCAGTTCTTTCAGACAGGAACAATTCTGGGTCATTTACATAATGGAATACTACTCAGCTATTAAGTACAAGGACATAATGAGTTTTGCAGGCAAATGGAGGGAGCTAGAAAATATCATCCTGGGTGAGGTAATTCAGACTCAAAAGGACACACATGGTATGTACTCACTAATAAGTGGCTATTAGTCAAAAAAGTGCAAAATACCCAGGATATAATCCACAGAACTCAAGAAGGTTAACAAGACAAAGGGCCCAAGTGAGAATGCTTCAATCCCACTTGGGATGGAGAAGAAAGCAATCACAGGTGGAGGGGGGGGGGAGGGAGAACAGGGAGGGACCTGGATGAGAAATAGAACAGAGAGGGGAAAGAGGGGAACATGATCTGATCTTGGAGGGGGTAACAGGACTGAAGCCCTAAAGGTCAGTAGAAAGAAAGGAAACAGACAATCTCAGGAGGTAGAAGGTGGGGGGACCCTCTAGAATATACCAGAGACCTGGGAGGTGAGAGACTCTCAGGTCTCAAAGGGAGGGACCTTAGATGAAATGCCCTACAGTGTGGAGAGGGATCTTATAGAGCCCACCTGCAATAGAAAGACAGGGCACCAAGTGGAGAGATAGGGTTGCCATCCCACAGTCAGAAAATCTTCTTCTATTCCTATTATTCTTAGGTTTGGTCTTTTTATAGTGTCCCAAATTTATTGGATATTTTATGTCAGAAACTTTGTATATCTAACATTTTCTTTTTTTCAGTCTTATCTTTTATGCCCGAGATTCTCTCTTCCATCTCCTGTATTCTGTTGGTGATGCTTGCAGCTGTTGTTCCTGTTCTCATCCCTATGTTTTCCATCTCCAGGATTCCCTCAGTTTGTTTTTTCTTTATTGCTATTTTCTTTTTCAGGTCTCAAACTATTTTACTCACTTCCTTCACCTGTTTGATTGTTTCTTTTTCCTGTATTTCTTTAAGTGATTTATTCATTTCCTCTTTAAAGGCCTCTATCATCTTTATACACTTGGATTTAATGTCATTTGTTTGTGGTTGAGCTGTGTTAGGATATCCAGGGCTTGCTGTAGTAGAATATATTGGTTCTGGTAGTACCATATTGCCAGGGTTCTTATTAGTTGTGTTCTATGCTGGCCGTTAGTGACCTGGTTGTCTCTGGTGTTGGCTGGATCTTCCTGATGCCAAGACTCGTCAGGGAGACAGGCAGAGCATTGAGCCTGACAGTTGAGCTCAGGGAACAGCACTCTGCTCACAAATGCTGGCTTTGCCCCAAGTGGAACTGTATGTTTTTAGGATCCTGCAGGCCTCCCCAGGAAGGGAGGTAGAGCCACGGGCCAAGATGGAGCTTAGAGGACAGAGCACAGCTCACTTCTGTTGGCTGTGCCCCAGATGAATTGCAGGAAGGGGATAGACAAGGCAAGGTCTGGCCTGGGTGTTCCTGGGATCTGGAAGGCCTGGGTGTTCTTGGGGCCTGGCAGGACTCCTCAGGAGGGAAAGAGATGGAGCTCAATGGGAGAGGGTGAGGGGGCAGCATGCTTGTTTTATGGAGGTGATTTCTCAATCATGATTCCCTCTTCCCAGATATGTGTCAAGTTGGCAAAAGCCAACCAGCACAATAGATATTGTGTAGGAATAAACTCAGGATTTTTGTTAAGGTTAGGATAAAATTAATTCTAGAGTTAGTCCTGGGTTAGGTTTCTGGTTAGAATTGGGGATAGGGTTGAGCTTAGGATTTTGATGAATGTTAGTTCCAGACCAAGAATAGGGTTCTAAGGTTGTGTGTCGTGTTAGTGTTAGGGTTCATGCTATGGCTATGGCTAACATATGACTAGGCTTGAGGTTTTGTTTACTGTAACAATTAGGATTTGGGAGTATGGTTAGTGCTTGCTCTTGGTTTAGGGTTAGGGATATGTCTATGATTAGAGTTTGGATCAGTTCTAGAAATAGAACTAGGTTGAACACTTAGGGATATGGGTATGGCAAGGGTTTGACTTTCATATAGTTTAAGGCTATGATTGTTCTGGGATTCAGACTATTGCTAGGAATAGTGCTAGGTTAAAAGTTTCCACAAGGAGGCTAGAAAAATGGCTCAGCAATTAAGAGCAATTACTGCTCTTTCAGAGGACCTATATACCTATATACCCATATACCCATATGGCAGGTTACAACCATCTATAACTTCAGTTTTTAAAGCATTGGACATCCTCTTTAGGTAGGCAAAACACTTAACACACATAAAATAAAAATTAATCTTTTAAGAAAGACTTTGGGTTATGTTTTAGGCTATGGCTAGAGTTTTGGTGTGCTATAATTGCATCTAAGGCGAATGCTACAATTAACGTTAGGCCTAGGATTTGGTCCAATTCTATATTGTATTTAGCGTTATTGTTATGGCCGTGGCTACAGTTAGGTCTAAGGCAAAAGTTGGAGCAAGGAATAAGGTTCATGTTAGGGCTAATTTTATAGTTGTCTAGGACTATGGGCAAGGGTTAGGCTTTGAGCTAGGACTAAGGATAGATCTATGTTTAGAATAAGGATAGGGCTACAGTTAGTTTCATGGTAATATTTAAGATTGGGATTAATTTTGCCTATAAAGATACATAAATATTTTCATCTATTCTGGGAGGTAATTTTTGGTTTTGTTTGTTTGTTTGAGACAAACACAATCGTGGTATATAACCCAAGCTGAAGTTTAGGCCTATGATTAGGATTACGGTTAAGGTTAGAGATGGGATTAAGATTAGTGCTAGAGTTTTGAGTTAGGATCAGGTTTGAGCTATGGCCAGGGTCAGGGTAAGAAATAAGTCTAGGATAAGATTAATTTTAATGTTTAATGTCACTAGGTTAAGAATAGGTATATGGTAGGGGTATGGAAAGGGTTATCTTTTATAGGGTTAAGAGGGCTGTGGCTTTGACCAGGGTTAATTCTAGGGCAAGGATAGGGTATAGGCTAAAGTTCTGATTAAGACTAAGGTTAGAATTAGAGATAAAGATAGTGGTAGTTCTTTGGGTTTTGCTTAGGGCTAAACTAGGTTGGTTGTAAGGTTAAATTTAGATTTGAATCTATCCTTAGGATTAGGTCTAAATTTGAGATTAGGATTGGAGGAAGGTTAGATATTGTTTTCAAGACAGTGTTAGGGCTAGAGCTAGGCTAATTGTAGGTTTGGGGTTTACATTTGGAATAGGACTGGTATTAGGGTTAGGGTTATATTGGAGCTTGGGCTAGGATAAATATTTTGTCTAGAGTTTGAATTATAGTGTCAGCATGGGATAGGGTTAATATCAACACTAGGGATAGGACTAGTTTAAGGGTTTAGGGTTGGGGTTATGCTTATGGTTATGAGTAGGCCTTGGGTTTAAGTCTTCTAGTTTTGTTTCTGTTGCTTTGATTAAAAACTGGAACCAAAGGTAAGCTCAGGAAGAAAGGATTTATTTGGCTTATACATGTAGAGTATGGTGAACATTTAACATTCCAGTCTCAACAACAACCAAATTAAGGACATTTATCTCTAACCTTCTCCACCTAGGATTGCCTAGTCAGCCAGAAGATAGCCACAAGAATCAGTGATCCAAGAAGCTCTCCCCACCTCCACAGCCTGCAAAACAACAAGAGAAAAGGTAGGGAAACATTTTTGTTCAGCAGTACCTTCAATCCCAGCCCTAGCTAAGACACAGTAGAAATCAAGAAAGCTCTTCCATTCCTAAAAAGCAGCACAAAGAAAACAGGTGAGAATTTCACTAGTAACACATAAAGAAATTGGACAAAAATAACATCAGTAAGGAATCTAAAAATCAAATTTCCAATGGGACTACAGATAATCAAAGTGGTTTTATAAACCATATTTGATAACTGAAACAGTAACTGCAAGAAAGTCATCATGGGAAAATGTAAGAACAGACTCAGTCCAACCTCAAAATGGCAAGAGCAGGCATGACCTGAGAGGCTGGCACATCCAAATGCTTTGGCTTAGTATCCAAGGGTACAGAAGAATATATTACACAGGGCCTGAGAATCAGTTTTTATAGAGGAGAGTAGGGAGTGTGGAGGGACTCTGTAGCTAGACTTTGGATACTTTGTGGATTCTTCTTTCTTCCACCCTTCTCCATCCTTTTTCTTCCACCCTTTCAACCCCCTTACACTAGATAAGAGAGAAAAAGGAATTGAAGGGAAAGGGAAGATATCCCTGAATAAAGTCAGTGGTCAGAAAGGGGGTGATATAATCATTAGACTTCTTCCTGCTGATTAGGTACATTGAGTTCCTTGGGGAAAGTTTGATCTTTGCCATCAGGATGTCTAATTTCTTCTTGAAGTTTCTTCTTTATACACAACTACTTAGCAAAGTACAACCAATAGCAACCAACAACAATCAACAACAACCCAACAAGCAACCAGTAACCTACCAAAACGACTTATCTATTGGGGCTCTAGCATTTATATACCCTCTGAAGTTCCTAGAATTCCAAACACAATCACGGAAACTATCTGCAGCTGGCAAAATCATGCCCCTAGTATAGCATGACATAAATCATAGGCAGCTGCTGTGGACAATCTGAAGCAGGCTCATATCCCACACCTGGGATTCAAATGAAAACATACCCTTATAATATTTGTGTGATATTTTCTCTATTTATTTATTTATTTATTTATTTATTTATTTATTTATTATTTTACATTCCAACTGTAGCCCCCATCTACTCCCAGTCCCTCCTCCTCCCATTCCCCCTCACACAGCCCCTCCCCATTCCCCTCTTCTTCTCTGAGAAGGGGAGGCCTCCTCCTGGGTACCAACCCACCCTGGTAAATCAAGTCACTACAGGATTAAGCATATCCTCTCCTACTGATGCCAGACAAAGCAAGCCAGTTAGGGGAACTCAGGCAATAGAGTCAGGAACATTGCTTGTTCCAATTGTTCAGGACCCTTATGAAGACCAAGCTGTTCATCTGCTACATATGTTCAGGGGGCCTAGGTTTAGCTAGTGTATGCTCTTTGGTTGGTGGCTCAGTCAATGAGAGCTCCCAAGGATTCAGGTTAGTTGTCTCTGTTGTGTCTTCCTAAAGGGTTCCTATTCCCTTAGGGCCTTCACTTCTTCTCCCAATTCTTCCCTAAGACTCCCTGACCTCTGTCCAGTGTTTGGCTGTGGGTGTCTGCATCTGTTTCAGTCAACTTCTGGGTCAAGACTCTCAGAGGACAGTTTATACTAGGTTCCTGTCTGCAGGCGTAACAGAGTATTACTAATCGTGTCAGGGATTGGTGCTTGACCATGGGATGAGTCTCAAGTTGGGCCACTTATTGGTTGGCCATTCTCTCAGTCTTTGCTCCATCTTTGTCCCTGTATATCTTGTCGGCAGGACAAATTTTGGGTTGAATGTTTTGTGGGTGGGTTGGTGTCCTTATCCCTCCACTGAGAGTCCTGCCTGGGTCTGGAGGTGGCCACTTCAAGCTCCATATCCCTCACTGCTAGGAGTCTCAGCTAGAGTCACCCACATAGACTTCCTGGAGCCTTCCCCATCCCAAGTCTCTGGCATGTCCTAGAGTTCTGGAGATGAGCCCCTTCCCCCACCCCGCCAATATCCATTCTCTTTCCCTCCCTGTTTTCCTCCCCACTTCCACCCAGTTCCTTCACCTTTGATGACTTAGTTAATTAGTGTCTATGATTTTTAAAGAAACCAAAACTCTCACCATAGGACTGACTTCTACTGGCTCAGAAACTGCCCCTTTTGTGTAAACTGCAAGAGATAAGTCAGAGTGCCTGTTGCTGTGACCTTCAGACTTGAAGGCACTACGGGGGTTGTTTGTTTTCCAGAGTTCCTTGGGCTTCTTAAAGCCTTTGGTCTGTTTCATAGCCCTAGTTTTGGTGTAGGTGATTTCCTTTATTTCATACCTTTTACATATAAGAAATATGAGGAGCTGTTTTCTGTCCAGCCACTTTGTGCTGGCAGAAGGGGCTTCTTTCAGAAGCTTTTGGTCTGGAGTGACTTTATTAGAAGCATTGTTTTTAATTTATCCTGTGTAGTGGATCTAATGATTGCTGTGATTCCATCCAAGGGGGACATTTATAAATAGTTTAAAGGACAGTATAAAATATATGTATGAGGATAATAAGGAGGAAAGGAGTGATTAGGTGAAGAACCAGGATTAGAGAGAACAAAAAGCCCATCTTTTTTTGTTTGTTTGTTTTTTTGGTCTGGTACCTATGTCTTTGGATTTTGTCTTGAACCAGGTTGAGTCTTCCGGTGTAGAAGCAAGATTACACCTGGAGAAGGGCACAAATCCTTCCATTTTCACTAGTCAGGAAATATTACTATTTTCAATTTTGGAGAACCATTGCAGTAGATGAATCAGTTTGATCCTGAAAGATGTCAAGCTGATCTGAACCTAACTGGTATTAGAAGTTTCAGGGCATAGACACTTTAACTGCTTCATAGCTAGAAAAGGGGCAATGTAGAAGAGGCAGGAGTTGGAGTGCCTAAGAGGAGGGTCCATCTTAGGGGCCATAATAAAACTTAACAGATGGAAAAATCCAGAACATAAGGAAGCCATGTGATGACAGTATGCATCCTTGGAACATGCTATGCAAGCGAGGTAGCATCTGTAACATACAAAAATTGAGACTATTAGTACTATTAGAATTCTTACTGAGAGAGTACTTTAAAAATAGTTGGGACAGTATTTCTCTTATTAGAGAATGAGAACAGGCGAGAAAAACACTTAAAGAACACTTAGTAGCCTTTATCATAGGTATTAGCAAGACTGATGTTGTTTTGTCCAGTACCAGAGTCCTGTTAAATGATTCTGTAACCATGTAACCAGCTGTTTATTATGCCGGTTTCCTGTATAAGGAACGAGTACCTGGAAACTTTGTGAAGGAAGTCAGTTAAATCAACATCTAGTTAACAAGAGAGAAATGAAATCCTGTTGGTTCCTTTTTATGAGATTATCTAGAAATGTCCCAAGGATACAAGTCCTTGAATAATTTCCCCAAACCTGTGAGTTTGATGATGGGGTGTCTAGTAGTCTCCTTCAGTTAGAGAAAAATGTGTGATTAGAGTATAGAAAGGCATAATAACGTTTAAGAAGATAGGTGTGTGTGTATGTGTGTGTTTTGCTGTAGGTAGATACTGCGGTGTTGAACTAAGCCAAGGTCTTGCCTATGCATGAATATATATATAATCAAGAAGAGCCTTATTTTGTGAGAAATAGTTCTCCATATAACATTTCATATGGTTAGGTATAGTATTTGAGTACTGTTAAGCAAATATACTGATCATTTTGATTTTGGTTATACTTTTCTGCTGGGTGTTTAAGGCCATGTAGGCCAGAAATTTTTCTTCTGTCTTGACTCTCCTCTTGGTAGAATGGACATTAGTTAGAATTTACCTTAGAGGGCAAGGAGGAAATATTCTCCCTTTAAAGTCTTCTGATCACATTAGTATAAGCTTCCAAATAAGGTTATTGAACACCTAAAAGGTCAATTACACCAGTTTGGTACTTTTAAAACTTTTAACTACTGTATAATATTTTTAACTTTTAACTACTGTGTTGTATTTTAGACACTTTAAATAAACTTTTATTAGACATACATTTCATCTAGTTCTTGTAATTCTTGATCTTTGACCTTAGAAACTTTACTATCATATATGTTATCTCTAAGTCTCAACCTTTATGTACCTTAAATATCTTACTCAGACTTTCATAACTTGTGTAATCTATCTTGTCTTCCATTCTGGAAACATGTAGACATTTTAATTTTCTATATAAACTCTGTTCTTTACTGAAACAAAGTCCATGTTGATATTATTCTAGCATTTCCATTTATTTACTGATTTCCTTTCTTGATACTGTGAAACATAATAGCATTAATAAATGAAATTGCTATCTACGTGAGATTGTTTTCTTCCTGTGTGGTGGTAAAGAGAGCTAAATGGTGTCTATATTGTATCCCATGCTCATAAGGTTCCACTGACAAACCAAAGTCCCATTTCATCAGCATTCCCCCTGGGGAACCAGTGAGTTTATTGGGCTTACTTACAAAGAATTGGTGAGAGGTTACTGACAGGAGTTTTGATGACTCAAAAGCAATCACACTGAGAACTCTTCATCCTCTGCATATATGTGGCTTTCTCTTAGCCACATAGGCAAATCTTCCTTTCTCTAGCCTTTCCCAGTCTATCACCCTAGATTCTCCATAAAATCTTGAGGTCTCATGTTATTAGGGCCTAATTGTATACCACTGACTGAAGGTGGCCCTGTCTATTTCATCTTTCTGTGAAGAAATATAACATTTAACAAGTTCAGCTATGATCATTTTAGGAAGGCACACCTGAAAAAAACAGCTGTTTAATAGAGGATAGAACATGTCTTAGTCATTGTTCTATTACCGTGAAGAGACACATGACCAAGGCAAATCTAATGAAAGCATTTAATTGGGGGCTTGCTTACAGTCTCAAACATTTAGTCCATTCTCATCATGGTGAGGGGCATGGCAGCATTCAGGTAGGCATTGGTGCAGTAAGTGAGAGCTACATGAGAGAGACAGAGACAGAGTGACAGAGACAGACAGAGACAACAGAGATAGACACAAAGACGGAGTGGACCTGGCATAGGTTTTTGAACCTCAAGACCCACTCCCAGTGACACATTTCCTCCAGCAAGACCATATCTACTCCGACAAGGCCCCATCTCCTAATCCTTATAGTCCTCTCAAATAATGTCATACCCTGATGAGTAACCATTCAAATACAGGAGCCTCTGGGGGCCATTTTTATTCAAAGCACCACAGAACAGATGCCCGGCTTTCCATGTGCTAGATACTGGTTTTCTTTTAACCTCATCTGTAGGACAAATCAAGGTGAGAAGTACCTGCTGTCAACGAAATAGAACTTTATTTTTAAAGCTACATAATGGCTTAAGATCTTGCTGTGAGCTGTGATGTAAATCAATATAATCTTTTCTTTCAACAACGAATCCTGAGCAGTAGCCTGAACAAGTGATAGCTAATAACAAAGCCCTTGGCCTGACATGAGCTCTAAAAATATTGGGGGGGGGTATTAAGGGGGATAGGAGGTTACTTATTGTTCCTGATGAAATAGAAAGGAAAAAATTAGATAAGAAAGCAAGCTTTATCACAGCATTCAATATAACTTTGGGGGTTTTGTTTGTTTGTTTGGGTTTGGTTTTCTGTTTCTTTGGGATTTTATTTGTTTGATTTGTTTATTTTAAAGAGAACAATCGAGATTGGGAGAAGCCTATTAATGTATCATGTAAAAATTATCAAAATCAGAACAAACAAAACATTTAAAATGACAAAAATAAAACAACTTGAAGCTCTGGTGTTACCTTTAGCCTAATATAAAAAGGGTTGCAGTGATCCTCTGAGGGCTCAGTGGAATGGGGAAGTCTTATGGTGCTGCCATTTTGTTTTATGCCATGTGATTCCACCAGTGAAGATGGTGTTGATGTCATGTGACATTCATCCTTTACATTTTGTTATTAGTCAGGGTGGTATAAAGCCATATGGTTGCTTTCTGCTCATGGTGAGCTCAGTTCCATGGGAAAGTGAGTCCACTTGTCATCAGAGCACAAGTCCCTCTGGGATTCACTGTCTCACAGAATGAATGTGGACTGTTACATACTTTTTCTTTAATAAATGATACTTTAGTTGCTTTAGTATGGATATATGGGTATTTGGGTATATGGGTATATGGGTATATGGGTATATGGGTGTATGGGTATATGGGTATATAAGAGTTGGTACTTATGGCCTAGGAAGGTAAGACCAAAATATCAAATGAACTGGGCAAGGAATTCCATGGTCTCAGCTCAAGGAAGCAGAGTCTATATGTAGTTGTTAGAATGGCTAGAATCAGTGTGAGGTGTTTCTCAGATAGCTGTCAGAGGCAGAGGGAAGAAATATAAGAGTTATTTACTTTTAGTTTAAAACAATACTGGGTCTGTCTGTCTGTCTCTGTCTGTCTCTTTGTCTCTCTCTGTGTGTCTGCCTCTCTCTCTCTCTCTGTTTAGAAAGAGACAAGGGAAGGGTGAGAAACACAGATGTTTCGAAAGACCCAAAGATTAGTCTGTCTCCAGGTACATCCCGCCATCTGACACTTGGATCAGGTTACACCCTAACTAGGGTGTAACATTACTGTGGAGCCAAGCCTTAGATTAACAACGTAGTTTTAGTTTCTATTCACAGGTCTCTCGTCACCAAACAGTCAAAATTGCTTCCTATGATATACAAACATTAGTGTTAGAAAGAGGAGCACCTAAGGAAACCTTTCTTGTTACAGAGAAGAAGAAAATACAATTACCAGGATCAGAGAAAGGGTGCCAGCAGCTCAATTGTTATACCTTTGTATCCTTGTACTAGAGTTGTTTTACTATGGACATCTCTATATAAGAAACTAATACTATGCAGCACTGGAAATAGTCCATCCATTAGCTGTCCATATGGGCACAATGTCTTACTTCTTGGGCTGTTTTGTTGTTTCTGTTTCTCCAAGCCTGACCCAGGATAAGGACTTTGGAGGACATTGAGACAATATAGTCCAAGAGCCAAATTCCATCTCTCAAGCCAACTTCTTATCGAGTTTAAACAGCATGGGATAAATATAACCTATACATAATGATTATTCTGTTTCTGTACTGTTTTTGCTCTAGCCCTCCCATTTGGTGCCATAGCACAGACAAAATACTACTGTAGCACACCTGGATAACTTGAAAAAAATCAGGAATCTTACAATCCAGAACCATCTTCTTATTCTGGGCAGGACTTAGGTAGTCCTTCGAGAGGAAGAGTTCTCAGATATCAGTTGGACCTTTTGTGTCAAAGAAAAACAGATCCATGGGACAGCAGTTGAGACCTGAGGAATATAGGGTGAGCTCCAGTGCTGGAGGGAGAGAATAGGACAGTGGTAGGTAGATTGTGGGTATGTGAGTGTGGGAGAAGAGAAGGTGTGTGTAGAAAAGCAGAGTGGGAATGGTTGATAGGGAGAATGCTCACTGGTCAGATCAAATATGTGAAAGAAATTTTGGGAGCTGGACTTAGAAGTTTGATAGAAAATGGTAGAAACAAAGCAAAGGCTATGAGTGTAGATAAAAACTCTCTCCACTCGTGTTGCAATAAGGTTGCTGGTAGTCATGGTCACATATGGGTTGAGGTTTCTGGGTTGTGTAGCAGGACAGTTCAGCCATAGTGAGCTTGGAGAGTGGGATGACACTTGGACGGTTCAGGAAAAATGAGAGATGGGAAGTGAAAAGAAGCCCCTGGCAAAGGAAGGGCATGGTCAGGCTGTATCTACCAGGAAGCCCTTCCAGGGCTCTGCATCAAATGTAAGAAATGAGTTGGTGAAGCCGGGCGGTGGTGGCGCACGCCTTTAATCCCAGCACTTGGGAGGCAGAGGCAGGTGGATTTCTGAGTTCGAGGCCAGTCTGATCTACAGAGTGAGTTCCAGGACAGCCAGGGCTACACAGAGAAACCCTGTTTCGAAAAAACCAATAAAAAAAAAAAGAAAAAAAAAAAAAGAAATGAGTTGGTGGAGGAAAATGAAAGGATAGACTTGATTCGACTTCAAAACAACAGCAAACTTTGAGAAGTTGGTGTCTCCAAACCCTGTAGCTTAGTATCCAAGGGCTCAGGAGTGCACCTTGCGGGACCTGAGAAACAGTTTTTGTGGCTGAGAGTAGGAAAGGATGTCCCAGACACTGCCTTTTGTTAATAGAAACTACAGGATAGGTCATAAGTCAGACTGTCATGATTGAGACCTCTTAACTCCAGCATATGTGATAAGATTTGGGGTCTTTCAAGGTTTCTTCTTTTTTAAATTGGTTATTTTATTTATTTACATTTCAAATGTTATCCCCCCTCGCAGTTAAACCCCCTATCCCCTCTCCATCCCCCTGCTTTTATGAGGGTGCTCCTCCACCTACCCAACCCCCCCAGCCTCAGTACAGTAGCATTCCCCTATGCTGGGTCATTGAGCCTTCACAGGACCAAGGGGCTCCCCTCCTATTGATGCCAGATAAGGCCATCCTCTGCTACATATTCAGCTGGAGCCATGGGTCCCTCCATGTGTACTCTTTGGTTGGTGGTTTAGTCCCTGGGAGCTTTGGGGGATCTGTTTGGTTGATGTTGTTGTTCTTCCTATGGGGTTGCAAACCCCTTCAGCTCCTTCAGTCCTTGCTCCAACTCCTTCACTAGGGTTCTCACGCTTAGTCCAATGGTTGGCTGTGAGCATCTGCATCTGTATTGGTCAGGCTCTGGTAGAGTCTCTCAGGGGACAACTATACTAGGCTCTTGTCAGCAAGTGCTTTGTGGCATCAACAATAGCATCTTGGTTTGGTGTCTGCAGATGGGATGGATCCCTAGGTGGGGCAGTCTAAGTCTTTGGGCCTCCAAACCTAAGTTTGGGGTATTGTTGTTGTTGTTTGTAGTATTACCATCTGATAACTAAGAATGTTATCTAAAGGAGGTAAAGAAATCTAAACTGATGTCATGTTTCTATATTTTAAAGAGTGGTAAAACATTAATACTGATTATCTGTGATTAGTTACATATCATACTAAGTGTAGGCATATCTTAATATTGTTTGTAACCTCTACAAAAATAATGCAAGTATATAATATTAAAAAATATCGTATCAGGTAATGTTCATGAAGACAGAATGAGAATCAGCATAAATGGTATCTGGATTAAAATATTTTAATATACTACAAAAGAATAACAGAGACTTTTAAAGCAAAACTTACCATAAATTGAATATAAATAACTCATTTGACATTCAGCATCAGCATAGGTAGATTGGCAGTAAAGAGTAATAGAAAGCTAGATTTGATAGCACATGTGATTCCAACACTCATTAGGCAGAGAGAGGAGACTCACCATTACTGCTTTATATAGGTCTACACATTGAGATCTGATCTATGTCAAAAAATGGAGTGGCAGGGTGGTGCATGCCTTTACTCTGAGCATTCAGGAGGCAAAGGCAGATAGCTCTCTAAGTTTGAGCCTACTCTACAGAGCAAGTTCCATGATAGCCAGGAACACAGAGAAATCCTGTCTCTAAAAGCCAAAAAAAAAAAAAAAAAAACAAACAACAAAACAAAAACAAAAAAAATCCAAAAATGACAGGATGAACATTTTAAACTAGCATTCAGGAGGCCTAGTCAGGAGGATGAAAATAATAAAACATAGTATGTAAAAAAAACTAATCAGAGAAAGAAATAGACATTATGACCCAAAATGAATACAAAACCAACAATACATAAAAACAAACCCTGATAGAAGTGAAATGAGGAATAGACACATAACCATAGTTAAAAACTTTAATATTCATATTTCAGCAACTCACAAAAATAATAGAAAATTTAGAATATAGTAATGGGGGGAACTCTCTAGCCAACAAAATCTGGTATATGTCTCCAACAACAGCAGAATACATGTTTTCAAGCTCTGATACAGCATGCCAAAGGAAACTGTGTCCTTATCCCTAAAACAAGTCCCAACAACTTTAAAGGAATGATAGTCATGCAGATTGGACATTCTCACCACAAGTCGTAAAAGTAGACATTATAACAGAAAGATAACAGCCAAAGTCTCTACTCGATTTGTTATCAAAACATTCTATATAATCTATGAGGCCTCAAAGGAACTGTAAAAGCTTAAAAGGCTTTCCTGTTTGTAATTTAACATGGGAAAATCTTGGAAATTGTCATTCCAGTTTTATATAAGAAGAAAAGAGGTAAGCAAACAAAATTAACAACTTTACTTAAAGAACTGAGTTTGACATCAAACTTGGGGAGGCACATTCTGTGCTCAGGCCAAGTTTTATTACCCATCCTCAATAAGCTAGTTAGTGGGAAATAGAGAAAGGATATTTATTCAATGTGGTTACATTGGGAAGATTGACAAAGAGATTCATTAACTTCTTCAAATCCATCTTGAGGTCTTGAAATGAGACTAAAGTTTAAATAGAGGGCCAGATATATCCATATTTGAGCTGTTCCGGACAAGGTATGGCCCTACCTGCCATTTCCCCTTTATTGTCTGGGCTCCAGTCTCATCCTATAAAGTGATCTGACAAGTTAAATTTTTGTGAAATCTCTTCCTGGGAGATACATTTTCGATTGGACTTGTGACTTTCCTTCTTCCAACATAAGATTCTTAGGGCAATTCCTATTTCTTTAGGAGTCATTGTTTGAGTAGTTTGATTATCAGATTGAGAAACAAAAATGTGTCGAGAATATCTTGAATTTTTGTTAGGCCAGGAACAAGATCATGGGACAAAACACTGGCTCTTAATTTGGAGGGATAGACACATAGAATCTTATAAAGGAATCATGGTTTATCAAAGTACAAGTCTGTGAACAGAAACCTCAAACAAAAACTAATAGGACAGTAGGAAAAAAAATGGTCTTTAATTGAAGAACTTCTGGAGCCTTGGTGTAGGCAGGTTTAGGAATTACAAGACCTATACTTCTAGACTTATTATATCAAATGTTACCATATATACCAGAGCTGGTGATGACAGTATATTCTTTTTTATATACTATCTTGCTATGTCCTTTTAAAAATATATACTTATACTTTGCTCATACCTCACACCCCTCTGCTATCTTATTCCTTTCCTCATTCTGTCTATCTTCCTATAAAATACTATCCCCTTCTTCTTTCCTAACATACAGATGTATACATATGCATTGTTAACTTAGACTCCTCATATGAGATTTTTTTTCTTCCCATTATTCTCTTGTTACACTCTGCTAGCCCCCCCATTAGAACTCTCCCTTCATTCTTCATAGTTTCATCTCTACACACACACACACACACACACACACACACACATGCTTAAATTTAGGTCCTACATGTTAAATTTGTCTTTCTGAATGTGGCTTATTTATTTTGTTTAATACATGGTGATCTCCAATTCTTTTCCATTTTCCTTCAAATTACATCATTTCATTTCTCTTTAGACTTAATAAAACTGTTCTGTGTGTCACACTTTTAGTCACTACTCTGTTGATAAACGTAAAGACTAGTTTCATATCATGCTATTGTGAATAGTGTGGAAATAAGCATGTATGTTCAGGGATCTCTGTCACACTGAGTCTATACTCAAGATTTGCATAATTGGGTCATATGGTAGTTCTGTTCTTTGTGTTTCAAGGACATGCCAGCTTACATTCCCACCAGCAGTGAATAAGAATCACCTTTCGATAAATCTTCATTAGCATTTATTATCATATGTACTCTTGGTAGCCATTATGACTAAGTTTTAAGTTACATTTTTTTCCTTTGTCTAAAGGCATTTAAAAATTCTCAAGTGTTTGTTGTCCATTTATCTTTCTTAAGAAATTTGTTCAGTTCATTTGCTCATGTATTGATTAGACACCTTTGTCTTTGAAAATATTTTTGAGATTATAATATCATTGCATCATTTCCCACAAAAGACCCTGGGTGGTTCAAAACAATTCCGAACAAAAAGAACAATACTGAAGAGATTACAATTCCATGTCTTAAGATTTATTACAGAGCCATAGTAATAAAAACGATATAGCATTGTTACTAAAACAGATGTGTAGACTAATGG
>JAJTUV010003283.1:0-82500 GCA_021653895.1 Mastomys natalensis | reverse complement strand
TTGGAATAAAGAAAATGAAGCTTTAAAATAGTCTAGTAATACCCGAAGGAATGTTCTAGCGCCCACTGAAACCAAACTCCCCTATAAGAGTTCTTACACTGGTTCACAGATTCTAAGAGGACCTTAGATAAAATATAAAGGGTTTTAAAAATTTGGGAAAATAAGCAAACAAGATAAGTTTTGTTCCCTAAACCCTTAACCTCTTACTGAAATTTGCCATCTTCTTCTAAGATGAATGCAGGCAGCAAGTAGTGGTAGTGTTACACGTTTGTGTGACTTGGTCTTACCAGAATAAATCGCAAGTATATCATATTACAGTGTGGCAGAGGTCCTGAATTACATCAACCATCAACCACAACTTACAAATTATTAATAGATCTTGTTGTTTACTATTTCATATAATTTTAAAATGCATAGATAGCAACATTTCAAGATAGTTGCTTCTTTAATTGTATATATTTTACTTTATGTATCAAAAGCACAGTGAAAAGGACCCACAGTCTTTGAGTTTATCACTATCAGTGCCACAAAGAAAACCTTTCAAATACCTTCCCTATGGGGATTAAAAAGAAGCTCTTTGTTTACAGTCCATATACTAACTTTGATTAATAATCTAGAGCAATGTGAAGCTACACAATAGACTAGCTGGAATTTCCTGTCTATCTAAATGAGCCGTGGCTTCATTTCTCTCTGGAGGTTCATTATAATGACTATGGACTCATTGTGTGATCTAGGTGAGAACTTCAGCATTTCCCCCACCAGTCCCAAGTCCCCAAAATGAAATAAGAAGGGACTACCTATGGAGCGTCAGGAAAAGGAATTATATGAATGAAACTTCCGTTACAAAAGTTCTTGGAATTCATTATAGCACTTAAAGGCTAAAAGCTGCAGTGTAGCTAAACATGAAGCAAAGGAGAGGAGGGCATGTATGTTGTAATCTAAAAAAGGGGTGTATGGAAACTAGGAAAATCTAGATTTTTATTTCGAACTCTGGTTGATGTAAAGCCCTTCGGAAATGTATTAACTTCCAAGCTCCAGTTTCTAACATTTTCAAAGTGAGGGTATTATTTACCCAACTATGTGAAATATATTTGAAAAGTACACGGTTAAGGATGTATTCTGGGTTCATGATAATAAAATAATTCACAATGACAATGATATAACATTAGAAAAGTACCTGCTAATCTTTGAATTCCCCATCTCTAAGGTGAAGAAATTAACTTATCTGTAAGATCCATTCTAGGTCTAAGTTTTTAAAATATTAAGTATGGAGCAATTATCATAGTAAAAACACAACATATATATTATAGTTGCTTTTCTATTTTTTTTTCTGTAAAGTAGTTGAAAACCCACTGTGAAGAAATAGAAAGAAAATAATGTTATAAGAATAATTATTTCTCCTAACAGCCCATGAAGCATGAACTATCATTTGTGCCTATAGATAAGGAAATTTAACCACAAAATAGAGAATAGTCAACAAAATCAGTAATCAAGGCCAGGTGTGGTGGTGTAGCATTCAGCATTGGGGAGCCAGAGGGAGGCCGTTCTCTGCAAGTTCTATGCCTGGCCTACATAGCTCATTCCAACTGAGCTAGGGTCATGTAGAGTGACTTGGTTTTAAAAAAAAGAAGAGGAAAATAAAAAAATCAGTAGTTAGTATAATTTAAATTTGCTTTGTTAGCACATACTCATTACCCACAGTGTTTGGTTTCAAAAGGGTGTTTTCATCTAAATCTGTTGTGTCCTTTAACCATATTCACAGGACTATCCTCTTTCCCCAGCTCCTTACAACCCTCTTTCTTTATTTCATTTCATTCTCCCAGAAAGTCTACTTCTACTTTGAATATATACTTAAATGACTTTATGCATCTGTACAAAACCTTTAGAATCCACAAGTGAGAAAATATATTTCTCTGAGTCTGACTTATTTTGCAAAATAGGATGTCCAGTTGTATCCAGTTTCTTTCAGGTAACATAATCTTTTTCTTCCTTATGAGTTAATAAAGCTACATTGTTTATATAAACTACAGTTTCTTTACCATTCATCTATTGTTGGATACCTAGGTTGATTTCACAGCTTAGCTATTGTCAATAGTACTATTATTAACATAGAAGTGTAAATAATTCTGGTATGTTGATTTAGGGTCCTTCAGGTATGTACCCATGAGGAGTATTACTGAGTTTCTTTTTATTCTCTTTTATACTCTGTTAGATCCATAGCTAAGCAAATATCTTCTTCCATTCTGTAAAATGTGTCATCACTCTATTAATAGTTTCTTTTACTGAGAAAAAACTTTTAATTTTATATAATTATATTTGTCACATTTTGTAATTATTTTCTGTTCTATTGAAGTCCTTTTCAGAATATCATTGTCAATGCCAATTTCTTGAAGTGCTAGTTTTATTTTTCTTTTAGCAATTTGAGAGTTTCAAGTCTTACATTAATGTCTTTGAATTGATTTTTATATAGGTTGAGAGATATGGATCTATCTTCACTCTGCTACATGCAGATATCTAATTTTTCCTTCACTAAATGTTGAACAGGTTATATTTCCTGTGATTTAGGGGTTTGATTGAAGTTTTTTTTTTTTTTTTTTTTTTTTTTTTTTTTTTTTTTTTTTTTTTTTTTTTTTTTTACCTTTGTTAAGAATCGGGTGGCTGTAGTGGTGCAGATTTATTTCTAGGTCTTTTATTCTGTTGGATCATGTGTCTGGTTTTGTACCATGCAGATATTGTTACTGTGGCTCTGTGGTATAATTTCAACTCAGCCTTTGATACTTGTAGTATAGGTAGTTTTACCCAGGATTACTTTGGCTATTTGGGAGTCTATTGTGGCTCACTATGAATTTTAGGATTATTTTCTTTGTTTCTGTGAAAAAATATTGTTGAAATTTGGATCGAAACTTAATTGAATCTATACACGGTTTTTGGTACATTATTTTCTGTCCTATTGAAGTCCTTTTCAGAATATCACTGTCAATGCCAATTTCGTGAAGTATTAGTTTTATTTTTCTTTTAGCAGTTTAAGAGTTTCAAGTCCTACATTAATGTTTTTGATACACTTTGAATGGCCATTTTCACAATATTAATTCTTTTAATCCATGATCATTTGAAATATTTCCATCTTCTGCTATCTTAGTTTTTTTATTCAGTTATATAAATTTTCACTAATAAGGACTCTTCTGTCAATTAGTTTATTTTAATATATCCTTTGAACCAACTGTGAATGGGATGATTTCATGGTTTCCTTCTCAGAATGTTCATTATCAGTATATAGGAAGGCTGTTCAGTTTTATATGTCAATATGGTATCTTGCTATTTCACTGAAAGTGTTCATCAGTTATGAGAGGGTTTTTTTTTTTTTGTAAGTCTTTAGGGTCTTTTATATAGCATCCTATGGTCTGAAAATACAGTTAAGTTGACTTCTGCTTGTAACAGTTTATAAATTGATTTCCATTTAAAAAAAAAACCCCCCCCCTTTCTTTTTTAAAAATTTTTGGTTTTTTTCCCCCCCCCCAATTTGGCCTTATTTGCAAATGCCAAAAGGTTTCCCCCCCTTTTTCCTTTTTCCCGGGGGGGGGGTTTTTAAAAAATTTTGGGGGGGGTTTCAATTTTTTTTTTGGGGGGGGGGCAAACCCCTTTTTTCCAAGCCCCAACCGTAAACATTTTTTTTCACCCCGGCCTTTTTTTTCCCCGATCCCCGCCCCCCCCAACCCCCTCCGGATTCCTAAAACAAAATGCCGACCCCAATAAAAAGGGAAAGTCCCCCTTGTGGCCCTACCCCCTCCCCCCCAAATTTAAATTCTAACCTATGCCCCCCCAACTAAAAATTTTAACCAGACCCCCTTTAAAACTATTTCCCCTCCCAATTTTTAAAAATTACCTTTTTCCCCCAAAATAAATTTCCCAAGGAAACCGACCCCAAAACCCCCATTTTTCCCCCCCTTTTTGCCCCTTTATTAATGCGCCCAAAAACCCCCAACCCCGACCTTTTACCTTCCCTCCCTTCCCCCCTTTTCCCCCCAAAAAATTTGGAGGGGTTTTTCCCTTTTTTGTTTTGGGGCCTTATTTGGGGAAAATTAATTTTTAAGAAACCCTTAAATTTAAGGAACCCCCCCCAAAAAAATTATAAAAGATTTTGTAAAGGCAAAAAGGGAAGATATTTACAAGGAAGGGACCCCCCATTTTTCACCCCAACAAAACCCGGGATAATTTTAAAACCCCAAGTTTTGGGTATTAAAAAACCCGTAGGTTGGTTAAAAAAAGTCCCCTTAATTTTATCCCAACCCGAAAAACCCATTTTTTTTCCCCCCCCCCCCTTATTTGGCCCCCACGGGGTTTCCCCCAAAAAAATTCCAACAAATTCCCCCTTTTCCTTTAAAATTAAAAAAAAAAAAATAACCCCCGGAAAAGGGGGGGTATTAAATGCCCCCCCTTACAAGATGACAAAATTTATAATCAACCCCCACCCCCTAAAAAAAAAAAAAAAAAAATTCCCCCCCGGGTTTAAAAGCCCCCATTTTTTTTAAATTTTTTCCCCCCTTTTCCCCCCCGGCCCGAAAAATAAAAAACCTGGCCTTCCTGGCCAAATTTTAGGCCAACCACCAAAATTTTTCCCAAAACCCCAAAACCGACTCTTCCCTTTCTGTCCCTTTTCCCCTTTTCCCCCCCGCCCCCCCCCCCTCCGGGCCCCCCCCCCTCCCTTTCCCACACCCCCCCTCCCCTCTCCCCAAGGTAGAGGGTTTTGGGGAAAAGTTTTTTGGGAAAAAAAATTTGACTTGAAAAAAATTTAAAAGGGGAAAAAAGTAAAAAAAAGGGAGCTAAAAAAGCATGGATATTTGGTTGATAGAGGGAAAAAAAAAGGGGGAAAAAGGTTTAACCCCTCGGGTTTTTAAAATGGCCCTTTTTTTAAAAAAGTCCCTGAAGAAACTCGGGGAAAAATTTACATGGAACTGAAAAAAAACCCCCTTTGGGGGTTTTAAAATTTTGGGGGGTTACCCCCAACTAAAAATCTTTAGAAAAAAAAAGGGGGAAAAATTTTTTAAGGGCCCCAAAAAAAAAAAGGGATGGGGGAGAAAACGGGGGATTAAAAATTTTTTTTTTGAAAAACAAAAAGGGGAGAAAAATGGCCCCCTTTTTGGATGCAGATGGGGTTTTAGATGATAAAAAAATTAAAAAAAGGCAGATTTTAAAAAATTTGGGAAAGCACGAGGATGGAAAAAGTGTTTGTCTAGAATGAAAAAAAGCCCGGGTTTTAAAACCCCAAATCAAAAAAAATAAAGAGGAGAGGGGGGGGGAGGGGGGGAGGGAAGGAGGGGGGGGAAAAAAAAAAGGAAAAGGGAAAGGGAAGGGAAAAGGGAAAGGAAAAAGGAAAAAGGAAAAGGAAAAAAGAAAAAAGGGAAAAAAAAAAGGGGAAGGGGAAATAAACCCCCAAAAAAAAATTTTAAAAATTGGGGGTTTTAATTTTTTTTTTACAAAAATTTTTTTTTAAAAGTGCTTTTCATGTTTTGAAGGGGGGGGGGAAAAAGGCCCCCCAAACCTGCAGAGAAAAAAGGGGAAATAGGAGCTAGGTATGAAAATAAGTTTTCCTTTTTTTGGGATAGTTTGGAAAAAAAAAAGGTTTAAAAAAAAAAGGGGTTTTTAAATCGGGGCCCCGGGTCAAAGGGGTTTTTTTTCCAGGACCCCCGGGTTTTTCACAGAAAAACCCTGCCTAAAAAAACCCCAAAAAAAAAAAAAAAGAAAAAAAAAAAAAAAAAAGGGTTTACTTACTAAGTTAGTTAAAGGGAAAGAGGACTTATGTAAAGAGGTTGAAAATTTTTATACCTTTTATCTTTGAAGGTTTTTTTGTAAGGTAATTATATTTTTCCTAGCTGCCCCACAAAGTATGGACTACTTTTCTGTCTTGTAGCTGAAGAAACTGTCACAGAAGAGAAGAGACTTGCCCGAGGTGCTTTGTTAGGATCTTGGAGAGCTGAATTACAAACCTGGGTTTGCTGGGATGGTGGTTACCCTACTTGGGTTTCAGGGCGGATCGCTTAAATAGGGAGGGAGGAGGGAGGAGGGAGGAGGGAGGAGGGAGGAGGGAGGAGGGAGGAGGGAGGAGGGAGGGGGGGTCTGAGAAAGGAATATGTAATTGGCCACGCCCTCTGGCCTTTAGGTATCTCATTAATATGGAAATCCCCTCGAGGCCCTGAGACCTGTAGTCATGCCCTTACCTGTGGAGGGGTTTGGTAGGAGTGTTGCCCTACACGGAAGGCGGGGTCAATGGAGATCTTTGCCACATGTCAGGAGCCTGGAATCTGGGAGCCTGGCGAAATGTATTCTGTCCCTTGTAGGGTCTCCAGCCATTTCTAAGCCAGTGCTCTACCAGAAAACAAGCCACCCTTTTCATGGCCCACACTAGGTCTGATTGTTTTCCCAAAAATTCTATTTACTTGACTCTAAGAATAAATATTCAGATCATAGGGCTGGCAAGTGAGGCAGGGCTAAAGTTGAGGGTGACCTCACCCATCTACCTCATAATATTCTTTAAAGAAGAATGTAATGACTACCTATCAAACAAAGAGGGATAGAATAGATGATGAATTAATGGGTTGTGATCCCTGAGACCTAGGCTAAAAAAATCTAGGAAAGTAGGGGACCTGAGCTCTGCAAATCCACTATCTACCCTGACAACATTACAGCTACAGTGAGAAAATTTTTACTTAGAAAACCAAAGGAGGGACTGGAATGGTTAGGGTCTAAGCTGAGTCCATCATTGGTCATGGGTGATTTCTTGAGGTGTAAAGTTTAATGGAGAGAAAAAGAGTTGAGGTTTGAGTCAAAGTTCTAGCTATATTTGACAGAAAATGGGAAAAAGGATTGAGTCAAAAGATGGAGAATCCGAAGGCTCTGGGGAGGTATTAGCAATCAAAGGCATTCTTGGTTTGAAATATACTGGGGTGGTCGAGCTAGTCATTAACGAGATAACTTATTCTGGAGACCTGTTGTTTCTGCCACCTATTGCCTTCATTTTAATTTTATTCTTTGTGATGCCATCTCTTCATTTAATCAGCCAACACCATTAGCATCAACTCATAGGTTACCTCTTTCCCAAACCCCATGGGTCTTAGTCTGAAACAAAGTTACAGAAAGCTCAGAGAGGGATATTTATTTAGTCTAGATGAGGGGTGTGCAGAAGTTTAAATTCATCTAAAATAACAAGAGGTGGTGTTGAGAGTTTACTCCCTGAGATGTTGTTAGAAAGCTCATGGATGACATTTGATACCACAAATTCTTTTCCCATTGACCTCCTAACTGCCAGGCCAAGCAAAACTCTTAAATGTCACATTAAAACTGAGAAGATATATCTCCAAGTCTCTATCTATGGGTATCCCGATTAGTAATGTAGAAATTACCAGATGGATATAGGGACCTTGCCATTTACACTTGATTCACTAATGGCACAAAGGTAAGTATGAATAATGAAAAAGGTAAGTCTGTTTGGGGATGAAATCTAATTATGATCATTTGAAATCACCAAGTACTCAAGGAAATCTTCCAGGAGTTTCAAGGGCAGGCAGAACAGTATATGCAAAATCACCAGCTATGAAATGACCTGACTATTTGACAACCAATCTTGTGTCTTAAAATAAAATTGAAACTAGGAACCAGTTCACCCATGGATGAGTACCCTAACGGTAAAGTTCAGAGAGCAAACATAGAGTCTGGCATTGAAATGATGCTTAGTCTCGCCCTCCATTTTTTGTTACCCTCAGATCTGGAATTTCCTCCCCTTAAATGAGAATATTGCTATTCCAAAAAACCCGAATGAACCTCATGGATATCCCAAGATCTTCTCCTTCTGCAACCTGAAAAGGAGGAGGAGGACACCAACAGGGGGGAAAAGCAGGCCCTCAATCAAGCAGTATATGACAATGACTCGTGTACCCTGGACCACCTTCTACACCGGGAAAACGCTAAAAAACGGTTCAACAAAGCAGGAGTGGCGGGGGTAAACCGGGAAAACACCCTTGCGTTTGGCAGCTTCCTATGGTCACTTAAATTGTGTGAAGGTCCTCCTGAACCCATGGTGCTGATGTTGATAGTTTGGATGTCAAAGCACAAACACCACTTTTCACGCTGTTAGTCATGGTCATCTGGAGTGTGGAGATGCTTTTAGAAGCTGGTGCCTGTCCAGTGGTACATCTACAACAATTGCTCTCCGTCTCATGCCTCACGGGATGGGGCTTTTGCCATCTTACAGGAGCTCCTAGGCATGGCGCAGAGGCTAATGTCAAGGCCTAAACTCCAGTTGGGCATCAAACATAGCTTCAGTTCTGGCCCCCTCTATTTGGCTGCAGTCTATGGGCCCCTCGATTGTTTCCCCTGCTTTTGCTCTATGGGGCAGATCCTGATTACAACTGCACTGACCGGCCTCTTAAATCGGTTCCACAGCCTCTACACTCCTTTGAAATCTGCCTTCATCATAATTGTGAGCCAGAGTACATCCAACTTTTAAAGATTTTGGAGCAAATCTCCCTTTCCCCATCTCCCCCCTTGGACCCAACCTCACAAGATGGAAAAAGGAATCAAATTGCTGCTACAAGCCCGAGGTGAGTGGTGACCAGGCATACCCATAGGCTTCTGTATTGTAGGTCTGAGGGTTCCAAATCATCATCTAAGGACCTTCCCTCTGGGTTGGTCTAGAAATATCCTATTTTTTCTCCTGGAGTCCCTGTTGAGAAAAGGTTAAAGATCCCACAAGAGTGAAAGGGTCACAAGAAGGTGTGTGGGAAAGCATTTATACAATCTCTGGTCTTAGATCTGCCAATGACTGACTTTTGATGCCCTAGCTTCTCTTCAATAGGCCTCAGTATTATTTACCATGCATTGGGGGAATGGTTTGGGACAATTTTTAGAAGGGATATAATAGCCATGGCAGAATAGATGTACACTTGGACAGAATAAGTACGCTGAGAATAAAGCTTATAATCTGTTTCTCATTGTTCCACCCCACTCCACGATCACCCCCTGTCCCAGCCCGTTTAGTTTATTCGCAGATCACTGTGCCGGGCCCAACCCCGCACAAGCCATCGCCCAGCTGGATACCCCCCTGTGTTGATTAACTACCTCAAAAATCAAATGTTTAAGTTTTCCAACTTTCTCAGGAACCTAATGCATGATCCCTCCAAAAACACGTCGGGATCCAGAATAATTGAGAATAATACACCTAACAACTTTTCGGGTTTGTATTATTTTCCACAATAAATCCTCAGCAAAGTAAATTTCTGGTGGCTGTGGTGTCTTCTGTTTAATTGGGGAATTGGAGAGGACCACTGGGGAAAGAGATTGTTTAGCCATAGGGAAATTGACATAAGTCAAATCCTAACAAGCACGGGATCTTGACTGCTCAAAAATGAAGAGAAAAAAAGGGGACCCATTGTGGTACCTTCTCTACAAAGTTTCAGTTTAAAGTTTGAAAAACAAGAATGTAAAAATCCAAGGGGGATTCGAAAACTTTTTTTGGATTATTCAGCCTATGCTGTACCCACAAACCAAAACTTTTGGGAAAAGAATTAATGTCGTGTTCCACTAGTTTGGGGCTAGAAAAGTACCCCTTTTTTAAAAGGGCAAACCAAGGGCCCTCTTTTGGCATAGGACATATTTTTGGTTGACCCTGAAAATAAAGGGCCGGGTATTTAAAACCCCTTTTAAAATTTAACAAAATTGGGATAAAAATTTTTGAAAAAAGGGGGGGGCTGAAAAATCCGTTCAGAATGGGTTGCGGGAAAAATGACAAAATTGGTGTCTATGAGGGGAAAAACCAATCTCCCCCTGTTTCGGTTTTCTTTACTATTTCCTTTGTAGAAAAGTTTGTGCCCGGTCCTTTTCCCCCCCGATCTCATTGTCCCTTGTAACAAAGGAAAAGGGTTTTGGTTGATCATCTAAAAATTTTTACAATTTTTTCCCTTTTAATGTGACAAAAAGTTGAGACAAAAATTCAAAAAAAATCCCCCCCTTCATTTTGTTTTTTGTCATGACCCCTGTTAGAAGAATTAGTCCCCATTCCCTCACTTTTTTTCCAACTTTTCCAATTTTTATCTTAAGTCTTTACTTTGGGAGCTCTAATGCTTTCCCTCTTTTATTTTATAACTAACATTATAATTCTGCTTTTAAACGTCATGAGATATCAACTTATTTTTAAAAATCCAAAATAAGTTAGATCATTGAGTGCTCCTTTCTATGCCTGATTATTTCTCTTCACATAATGAATACTGATTATTACCAGGGGGCTGGGGGCCGGGGAGAAATGGAAGAAAATTACTGATTAAAGGAATATAATTTTCACATAGACAGGAGACTTTGAGATGGTTGTATTCAAGGTGTTGTAGTCAATTCTGTAGTATACTTTTTTCAAATAATTAAAAGTAAAATTCATGTCAAATCAAAAAATGATAGGAAAATCAAAATGAGGGAAATATGCCAATCATCTTGATGAAGTCATACTACTTTAATAAAATAATACTTCTATTGTATTAAAATTATCATTTATTGATCAAGTATAAATTTTTTTTCAGAGTTACTTTCATTCAAATATTCTTATATCCTGGGAATATGCCAAAAAAATCATTTTGTGTAGATTACCTCATTTGATTTAATAGGTTTATCATTTTCATGGCCATTTTAAGATTAGAAAACTGAGATCCATTTTGTTAAGTGGTTCAAAGAGGAGGCCCTCACAAACTTACAGAATGGAGAGAATGTAGCTACCTAGATAAACAAACTACTTGGGCATTTTTTTAATACCCATTTTCTAAAATTTTTAAATGTCTGACCCTGTGTAACGTTATCAAGCTTTCTTAAAACTCCCCCCCTACGATTTTTCTTCTATCAAATTTGAACAAATAGTGTCTCTGACTTTCCAGAGCAGGTACGAGAAATCTTTAATTTTGTGTCAACAAACAAACTGAATCCCCCCTAGTCTTTTTTTTAAACCAAGACTAACCATCTTTAAAGATGGATTTCTATCAAATCGGTACCACAAAACACTCTCAACAGATTAGCCTGCTTTCTTTTTTATTTCAAACACATATATTTGATTTATTTGTTGAGTGTATACCACAGCACATATGTGGAAATCAGAGAAATTTTGTTGAATCATCTTTCCTTGTAACTTTAAGTGAGTTGTAGGAATAGAATTTGGGGTTTTAGGCTTAGAGAGCAAGCACCTTTCCACTGAGACAGATTCTTTGCTTCTAATTAATGATTTTTTTTCTCTCACAAAACAAAAAAAAATTCACATTCTCTTGAACATGTAAAACACAAACCTGCATTCCATGGCCTGCGTAGTCACCACCTTTTGTAACCAAACTCAGCAATAAAGATACTATTTCGGATCCATATTGGAGGTGTACATCCTACTTCTGCTTCCAGCTAGTTGCCCAATCCCCAGAAAATTTATAATTCATATCCAAGGGTCTATTTCTATTTTTAAATCTCAGATCTAGTGGTACTGTTTCTCTCAAAAATTTTCATCTAAGATGGCATCAGAGTGTTAAGCTCCCTGTTTTCGAACACATGCAGAATCCAAATCCTTCTCACCACATCACTGTCTTCACCTGGATCATTAATAAGCCTCCTTCCTAATCCCCTCATTTTTTTGTCTTGCTGCAACACACCCTAGACTTTCACTAAAAACAAATCTCCCCCCAGATCCAGGTTCAGCAAGTTCAAGAATATTTCTGTGCCCCACAAAACCATCTATCACCTGCTCTATATCTTCTTTAACCCTCTCTTCTCCTTTTGCCTTTCATCATTCTATCCCAGCACACTATCTGTCTTGTTATTTCCCAATATCCCACTAATGTTTTGATCTTATTAAAAAAGGGACTGGATTGCCTCAAGGCTTTTATATCTTTGTTGCCTCTGCCCCTCAGCCTTTCAAGATATCCTTATGTTTGTTTCTCTCAATTCCTACAGTCTTTACTCAAATGCCACTTTCTTTTTTTTTCTTTTCTTTTTTTTTTTTGAACTTTTATTTACATTTCAGATTTTTTTCCCCTTACCCCCTTTCCCCCCTCCGTCCCAGGAACCCCTATCCCTTCCCCCCTCCTCCGCCTCTATGAGGGTGAAACCCACACCCACCCTCCCCAGTACCTCAACTCTCCACCCTCGAATACCATCCCCCACTATGTCCAGCCTTCATGGGACCAAGGATCTCTTCTCCCACTTATAATAGCTCCCTTGCATATATAGCTGAGCCATGGGTCTCTCCCTAAGTGCTCCCAGGCTGGGTTCCGACCCGGGGGGCTCTGGTTTGGTTGGTTGTTGCTCTCCTCATGGTGTCTCGAATCTCTCAACTCCTTCATCTTCACCTATCTTTCTGTTGGAACCCCCATGATCAGTTTAATGGTTAGCTGGAGCATCTGCCTCGAGTATGTCAGACTCTTGGCAGACTTCTAAGGAGACAGCTATATAAAGGCTCCTGTAGCATGTACATCCGACACCACATCAATTTCTACCTTTGGTGACTGCACATGAGATGGATACCCAGGGACTGGCTGCAGACGGCCCCACCTTCAGTTTCTGTCCTGCACTTTGCATCCATATTTGCTCCCTTTTGAGTATTTTTTACTTCCCCAAAGAGGGACTGTAGCCCCCCCCCCCCCACTTGGTCTTCATTTTTCATGAGCTTTTTGTGGTCTTGATTGAATCTTGGGGTATTTCAAGCTTCTGGAATAAAATCCAATAATCAGTGATGAATACCATGAAAATGTTCTTTTGTGATTGGGGTTACCTCACCAGGATGATATTTTCTAGTTCCATCCATTTATTAAAATTTATCGAATTCATTGTTTTTAATACTGAGTAATATCCATTGTGTAAAAGTACCACATTTTTTGTATCCATTCCCTGTTGAGGCATCTGGGTTCTTTCCATTCTGGCTATTATAAAAAAAGCTGCTATGACATAGTGAGCATTGCCCTTTGTTATGGGTTAGAGCATCTTCTGGGTATAGCCCAGGAGTGGAAATAGCAGGGTCCCAGGAAGTGATATGTCCAATTTTCTGAGGAACCGCCAGACTGATTTCCATAGTGGTTGCACCATCTTGCAATCCCACCAACAATGGAGGAGTGTTCCCTTTCTCCACATCCCACCACATTGCTATCACCTGAGTTTTTGATCTTAGCCATTCTGACTGGTGTGAGTTTGGAATCTCGGGTTTTTTGATTTGCATTTCCCTGATGACAGGGATGCAACATTTCTTTAGGTGCTTCTTGGCCATCGTATTTCCTCAGTTGAGATTCTTTGTTTAGCTCAAAAACCCCATTTTTAAATAGGGTTTATTTGGTTGCTGCTTCAACGGAGGACAGCATGCAGAAAATGCAAATCGATCCATTCTTATCTCCGGTACGAAGCTCAAGTCCAAGTGGATAAAAGAACCTTCACATAAAACCAAGACACACTGAAAACTAATAGAAGAGAAGGTGGGGAAGACCCTCAAACACCTAGGCACAGGGGAAAATTCCCTGAACAGAAAAACCAATGGTTTTGTGCTCTAAAAATCAAGAATTGACAAATGGCCTAAAATTGCAAAGTTCTGTAAGAAAAGGGAACACTGTCAATGGACAAAACGGCAACCCAAACAAAAAAATTTTGGGAAAAATCTTTCCAATCCCAAAATCAAATGAGGACTAAATCCAAATATACAAAATCAAGAAATTAGGCTCTGGGCAACCAAATGCCACTTTCTTAAAAATTGACTAAAACCTCTGTTAAAAACAGCGCTCTTAGGGTTAGGGAATGGAGTAATAATTAAGAACATTGGCCTTTTTAGGACCAAATTTTACATAAACACAAGTTTGGGGCC
Source organism: Mastomys natalensis (assembly GCA_021653895.1). Lineage (NCBI taxonomy): Eukaryota > Metazoa > Chordata > Mammalia > Rodentia > Muridae > Mastomys > Mastomys natalensis. The sequence goes on along the minus strand of JAJTUV010003283.1, from coordinate 68,648 downwards.
CAGCACTCACATCAATGGTACAACCCTTTACTCTGGTCCAGGAAGACCAAAACAATTAATTTTCCTTCGTATAGGCCCCTCCAACTGATTTTAAAGGAAATAAATTAATGTGATTTCAAAAGCCCAAGAACTTTTAAAAGAGCTTATGATAAATTTTTGGTCAGAATTTGAAAAACAGAATATGTTTGAAAAGTGATTTTGGTGATGGAAACCAGAAATTGGCTACAAAATTGTGCATATTTGGCAAAGAATTACATGTTTGCCCTTTTCCAAAATTCAGCCGAACCAAAAGTAAGGATTAAATTGTTTTGCGAAAAATTAGTGCAGCAAAGCACATCCTCATTGCTCTTAGCCGATTGCGTTTATGGTCTAGAGAACAAAAAGTGTAGCCAAAGTAATTGAAAAAGGTGCAGTTGGCAAGGAAAAGTGCTAGAAAGGATGTGAGCTCTTTCAAAGCCATGAACAAACTACTGCAGATAGAGACTAAGAGGTTGTAACTGTTTAAAGTGATTAGTACAAATGAAGACAAAACTATGCCCCTCTGCACTAAGACAATAAAATAACGCCCTTTGCTATTTGAAAGCTCCAGGGCTATTATAGTTATTCTTCTTTTACCAACTTGACTGGATTTGGGATTACCAAGAGGCAAATCTCTAGATAATTATTTTCCAAGCTTCAGTCACTAAGGCCCACATAGGCCTCTGTATCTGCAGCCAAAAGATGGTAGACATTATAATCACACTAAAAAGAAATTGTCATCTTTAATCCACATATGCTCATTTTGCACACAAAAAGGAATGCAAGAGTCACAGGGTCATAGAGGATTACACCAAGGTTCAAAAAGTTGCTTAGACTAGCAAATGTATTTTAGAGTCAAATTCCCTGAAAGGGAAAACTCCTTAGAGGCCATTGTATGGATGCCAGCAAGATACTGTGAGTAAAAGGAGCTTGACACAAAGCCTGGCAACCTAATTTTAATCTCTTAAATCCACTAAAGGGGGAAGGAGAAAACCCTACAAGCTATCCTTTTGATCTCCACAATTGTGCCATGATATACATTTTAAATCCTACAGTATCAATAACAATGAAAAAAGAAAAATATTTTATTGTAGAAGCTGTGAAGGTGAAGTCTTAATTGCAATGGAACACCAAGATTTAAAGATCCAACAACATGGATTGCTACCAAGGAAAACTGCAAGCCCAAGGGGAGTCCCTAAAAAGAGCCTGTAATCCATGGTGGGTGGCAGAGCTGTGGGTATAAGACTTGCAGCCCAAATGAGTCATCATAAGCACCAGAAATGGATATAATACGCGGTTTGGTTATTTGTGCTGCAAGGTTTTCGCTTGCTTTGGTCCATTTTTTCTCTCTCTCCCCTCTCTCTCTCTCCCCCTTCTCCTCTCTCTCTCTCTCTCACACACACCACACACACACACGCACACATTTATTTATTTATTTATTTATTTATTTATTTATTTATTTTTTTTTATCCCGGGGTTCTGTGTAAGCCTGGGGGCCCCTTTTAAACTCACTAAATCAATCGGGTCTCTGCCCCCCCTGAATGGGGGGATTAAAAGTTCCCAGCTTTTCCAGTATTTCCATTAAAAACCCTATTCTCTGTTTTGGAAGGGGAAAACCTTTTTTCATTGTTATGGTATACTAAAAGTACATAATCTTTTTAAAAATAGTTTAAATAGCCAAGAGTTTTCACAAAAAGCCCTAAATTTTGGACAGCACTGGGGCGCTCTGCTATGAGGATTTATCAAATTGAGCTAACGTACTTTATATTGTAAATGGCACAATTTGGGTTTAATGCAAAAGTTATAGTTTAGTGTTAAAATGTCCCCAAAGTTTTAAGCATTGCCTCCCATTTGTGAAAATGTTTTGGGAGGATTTAGGACCTTTAAAAGTAGCTATAAGGAAATGGGTTACTTGGAGCAAGCACTGGGTTAGCCTGATCATTTCTGGGCCCAAACTTTCCCTTTTGGTCAGCATATATAACAGCATCTGCTATATGGCCATGAGTTACTCTTGCGACATGCCTTTTCAATATGATGCATAACTCTTCAAACTAGAAGTCAAAAAAAAAACCTTCCCCTTTAAGTTGTTTCTATTACAGTGAACAGAAAAAATAACTAATAAGGATGGTATTTTTATAATGTAAAAGGAAAGAAAGGGACCAAGAATGATTTTAACCTTCCCAATAGGTTGTCTTCCCTAAGTGTTAGGCCTATGTCTGAGTCAGCATTTTACTACTGCTAAATGAAACCCAAACCCAAAAGCAATCTTAAAGGAAAAAATATTTGGCTTATGATTCCACATCACTGTTATTATTTAAAGGAGTCTGTACAGGAACATAGCTGGCAGGCAATTGAGAGAAGAACTGATACAGAGGACCAATGAGGAGTGCGCTAATGTGTGTTGCTTCCCATGGCTTCCTCACCTTTTTATATAGAACCAGGACCACCTGCCCAGGGATGGCTCACCCACAATGGGTGGGCCCCCACAATGACGAATTAAGAAAATATCTTACTTTCGATCTTTAGAGGCCTTTTTTAATTGGGGTTCCCTCCCTTTCAGATCACTCTAATCTGTGTCAATTGGCATAAAACTAACCACACAATTGACCCCTTGTCAACTTGACCCTAACTTATCACTATAAGCCTAAACCTTTCCTTTCTTGTTGATCCTAAGATCACACTTTAATATCACACACGCAATATAACATTAAGATTTTAAAATTCCCAACGTCCTCAAACTTCAACACTTAAATTTCCAATCTCTTTTAATTACCTAATCTCTTGAAAATCCTAGTAAATCCATAAGTCCCTATAAAAATTGAAAATTCTTTAAAACTAAAAGTGTCTTGACTGTGAGGTCCCTGTAAAATTCAAAATAATCAAAACTTACTTCAAGAGGGAGCCAGAGCATAGTGGCAATCTGAAACAAAGCAAAACCAAACTCCAACTGTGAAAATAACTTAGTTTCCAGTGTCCTAGATCCACTCAGGAATCTTCGGCTCCTTGAAGAGTTTGTGTCGCTTTTCGCCTCCCTCTCGCAACATACAGGTTTCTTCTCACTCCAGCCACTCCATTTCATGCCTGCCGATGTTCTTGGTGGTCACCAATGGTACTCCCACTTCTCTTAAAAAATGCTGGTATCTCTTGCTGCAAACTGGGCTATACTTTTTACAAATAACCTCTCCTGTCTCTCAGACTGTAAACTGCCACATGCTAACCCCGCCCCTCTCCATGACCCCTTCCTGTCTTCAAAACCACTACGGATTGTGACTCTTACACTACCAAGTTGAAGTTGTCCGCACAAGGTACAACTTGGAACCTCTGGAACACAGCTTGTTTGTACTAATCATGAGGAAACAATTCCCGGAATATTTTACCTCAATGATACTAGCCTTTTCTTAATCACCACTAATGTCTCAGCTCCAGCCGACCACATCAAACTGCCCCCAGTAAAACAAAGGTTTTACTTCAGCGGTGCTTGTTAATCAGGGGCTGATTCTTCAGCCCCAGCGACCAGAACCATAAATTCTTATTTTCAAACTATGCAATGACCCTGGAAGAGTCTTTAAGGACTCTCAAATTCCCTCTGGAACGTCAAAAGCAGGACTCTATTATCTGCATTTCTAACATTCTTATCTTCCGGGCTCCCACAGTGCACCAAGTTTTAAATTTCAAATGACTTTTTGGCCCAAAGTTCCAAATTTCTTCACAATCCTCCTCAAAATGTGGGGAATCTGTCCCCAAAGATGGTCAAGTCTGTCACAATACAATCCTAGTACCAATTTCTGTCTTAGTTAGGGTTACTATTGCTGTGATGAAACACCATGACCAAAAGCAAACTGGGGGAGGAAAGGGGTTATTTGGCTTACACTTGCACATCTCTGTTCAAAACTGAAGGCATTCAGGACAAGAGCTCAAACAGGGTGGGAACCTGGAGGCAGGAGTTGGTACAGAGGTGGGGGTGGGGGTGGGGGTGGGTCTGCTTACTGCCTTCCTCAGTCCTAAAACCCAGGCCGCCAGCCCAGGGATGGCACTTACACACAATTGGCTGGGCCCTCGCCCCAATCACTAAGAAAAACCCCACAGAGTTGCCGACAGTCAAATATCATGGAGGCATTTTCTTTTTTTTAAAAGTTTTTTTTTTATTATTATTAATCATCCCATTTGTTTACACGCAAATGATATCCCACTTCCCGGTTACCCCTCAACCACCCCCCAAAACCACATACGCCCTCCCCCTCCCTTTTCCCCTGTATGAGAGTGTTCCTCCACCCACCCACACTCTCCCCCCCCCACTGCTCCCCCCTATTCTGGGGCATCAAACCTCCCTGGGATCAAGGGCCTCCCCTCCCTTTGTTTTCAGACAAGGCCATTCTCTGCACTTACGCATCTGGGGCCAAAGATCCTTTAGGTACACTCCTTGGTTGGTGGTCTAGTCTCGGGGAGCACTGGGTGGTCAGGCCAGCCTATGTGTTTCTTCCAATGGGGTTGCAGTCCCCCTCTGCTCCTCCAGTTCTTCTGTCAGCTCCCTCACCAGTTCCCTAAGTTCAGTCTGATGATTGGCTTCAAGCATCGCATCTGCATTGGTCAGTTGCTGGCCAAACCTCCCAAGGAACCACCTCACCAGGTTCCTGTCAGCAAGCACCTCTTGACCATAACAACATGTCTGGGTGTGGTGTCTGCAAAGGATGGATCCCCAGGTGGGGCCGTTCCCCAGTTGGCCTTCCTTCAGTCTCTGTTCCATTTTTTTTGTCCCCATTCTTCTTTGGACAGGAACATTTCTGAGTTCAAAAAAAAAAAAAAAAAAAAAAAAAAACAAACTTTGGATGGGTGGGTGGCTCCCTCCCTGACCAGGGGCCAAGCACTATCTATCTACTGGAGGTGGTCTCCACAGGTTCTATCTCTCCCTTCTCTGGCATTACAGCTAAATAATTCCATTGGGTCCTGGGAGCCTCACATTTCTCTGGTGTCTGGGACCCACTAGTGACAATCCCCAGTTCCTCACCCCCCTACTTTTTTATTCCATTTCCTGATCCTCTATACCTCTGTCAAGTCTCCTCCAGATTCTAATACTGCCACCCATATTCCTCCTCCTCCTTTCTCCCTTCCTGTCCCCTCTCCTTCCATCTCCCCAATCATCCTGTTCCTTCCTCAATGCAAGATTGAAGCATCCTCCTGATAGTCCTTCCTTCTACACAGAGGTTTTTCTTAATCGAGGTTTCCTCCCTTCCGATATCTCTATCCTGTGTCAAGCTGCGTAAAATTAGCCAGCATAAAACTGGCATTCCAGCCCAGGGAATCTGCTGCACAGCCACTGTGTTTTCTCTATTGCTTCCAGGGAAATGATTGAAATTAGCTAAACTGGGCATGTGTCATTTAGTCATGCTTTTTTACATTTTGGCTCCAATCTATGTTTCTAGTCAAATTTAAAGTTTGTTTTCCCCACTCTCCCCCCCCCCCCCACCACACACTATTACAAATACAAGGTAGCCAATCAGAATTTTGCTCTTACTCAGCCCAGTGTACCAGCTCACAGCCCTGGGCATTTTTTTACTTGGGGTAGGAATCCTTCCTGTACTTTTTGACTTGACTCCAATTACAAGGCCATCTTCTATTGAACTTTTTTTTCCCCTAAGCTCCTTACCAATTTGAAGAGAAGTCATCCCATTTGTATTGCTCCAAAGAACCATTGCTGATAACTGATTAGCTTTCTGCTCCACTCAAAATTCATCCTGGTCCCCTAAGATTTACTATGGAAACTTTAAATAAGTTACCAGGCCTAGGCTGGAAGAGGTATCCAGGAATGCAAAGTAGTGGGCACTATAATCATGCATGACTGTCAAATTGTTTATGGACTTGCCACCACACAACTCACAGCTGTCTTCATAGGTCTCCCCCACTTTTCTAATACAACTGGATTGCAGTTTCCCTCCAGCCCCTCTTCCCAGTCCCCACCCCACTCCACTCCCACTCCTCCAGATTCACCCTCAGTCCCTTCGAAAAGAGCAGAGAGCAGGCCTACAGGCATATCAACGGAACCTGGCATACTTTGTCATGGATCTAGAAACTGTGGTAACAAAGTGAAGGTCTTCATTTTGAAGAGAAACTTCAAACAGGAAGGAAATTCTGTTCCCATTTACAACTCCTGGCTCAAAGGATCTATCACCTTCAGCCTTTGAAAGGAGGCATTTTTTTATTCAACTTCATTTTTCAACTCTTTAGACGGGAGTGATTATCACGGAGGAACTAGACCACCCCTTCTCATGGACCTTCTGGGTACTGTACGTGCTGTAACGATTTTATTTCTTAAGACTTGGACAAACAAGGGTCCAATTTGAAGGCTTTAGAAATTTCAAAGAGTGCTTTTAGGCCTTTTGTTTTTTTCTCCTTTTTTTCTGTTACTTCTGGTCCAGCCTAAAGTCTGTCCCCTCCCAAAGGTGTGTCCAATACATCCAGATTGCAGTCTCCCTTCATTCCCTCCTCTCAGTCTCCACCCTACCCCACCTCCCCTCTCCCCAGACAAACTCTGCCTCTGGTCCTCTTCAAAAAAGAGCAGGCCTCCCAGGCAGATCAACTGAATATGACATAGGTTTTTCATAGAGCTAGAAGATTATGTGTAACAACGTCTAATAAAAGGTGATGTGTTTGAAAACTGAGAAGGGTCATGCAGGACAAATCTCCTGCCGCCTGTGGGTCACAGTAGTGCCCAGGGCTTTTTTAAGCCACAATCTAGCTGTTTTGCACATGTTCCAAAGCCAGGACTGTCTTGTCTTTTGCTTCCCTGGACTCCATATTTTAAAACTATCTTTTCCAATTAATAATCTTGGTCTAATTTTAAAAAGCAAGGATCTGTGTGAAATGTGAAAAAGTTTCAATGATGAGACACAGGTTAGCAGAGTATGACAGAGGTTCTTAAAAAGTAATTAAGGCTTGCTGGGCCCAACAATGAGAATCGAGACTTTGCAAAGCTGGAAAAGCAGAGATCCAAGGAAATGTTATAGTCCAAGCAATTCAAACCAGGTAGGGGGAACGATTTATACAGTGAATTATTATATACTGAGTTAGCAGCAGGTTGTCATTCAACATTGATTGAGACCCAGGACTAGGACTCTGACTCTGATTCATATTGCTAATTTTTGGTGAAGATATCTAGATTAAGTTGAACTAATAGAGCTTATTCCCTCTTTGGGAAAATAGGATTGGCTAAGAAGGGATATCAAGTTGGCCAAGGTCCACAGCAACTCCTTTTTCCCCTTGTACTGGATATTTTCTTATTTACATTTCAAATATATCCTCTTTCCAGATTCCCTCCAGAAACCCCTTCTCTCCCCCCCACCTGCGTCTATGAGGGTGCTCACCCACCCACCCACTCCCACCTTCCCGCCCTGGCATTCCCTTACATTGAGGCATTGAACCCCCTCAGGCCCAAAGGCCTCTCCTCTCACTGTGGTCCAGCAAGGCCATCCTCTGCCCATATGCGGCCGGAGCCATGGGTCCCTCATGTGTATTCTTTGGTTGGTGGTCCAGACTCCAGAAGCCCCAGGGGTCTGATTGGTTGACACTGTTTGCTTCCCCCCATGGGGCGCAAAGCCCCTCACTCTGTAGATGTCAGCTCTTAACAGCCACTTCAATTCCTTAGCTTCACACAAGCAGTGGCAGCAGTCCATGTCTTACTAGTTCAGCATCTGTGTCTTTACAAGGTAGACAAGATCCAACAGAGCAACAAGCCACTCTTCATTGGGGGTAGGGTGGGGACTGTCATTGTTCTTTAATCCTTCCTGGCTCCTCACCCTCAATCCAATTCTCCCTCCCCTTTTAGACATTAACAGAGTTTTCAAGCTGGGATTTCTGTGCATTCCAGAGCTGGTTATACAACCGGATTCTTTGTTGCTCCAGCTCACCTGGCACTGGCAGTTAGTAATGCCCTTAATGTCTTTAGGCTAGTTAGAGGCCTAAGCTCAGCTGGCCCTTGCCACATTCCAGACACAGTAGCCTGCAAGGTGGTCTGACAGGCCTCCTCACTGTTCCTCAGTATGACCTCTGGTTAGGGCTCAGACAAAACTTCTTTCCCTATCTAGAAAAGGGATCTGCACTGACCAGACTCACAATTGATGAAGTGTGTTCTGGAGATCTTGAGTATCATTCCATGTTCGTTGGAAGGTATGGAATTTGGGTGAGAGGTGAACTATTGAAACAGTAAACTATAAAAAAAAAAACAAACAAACAGTTATTTATTTTCCTAAGGAAGAAAAATGAAAGGTACCCTGAAAGATGAGCATAGGTCTATATTCCAAATATGTCCCAGTCACTGGCAGTCCAAGTAACCTAGGTGAAGCTGCTTCCTTTTTCCTGGACAGCACTAGGCCCTTTGGTGACTGATGGCAGTTAACCTCAGTCTTGCCTTCCCTAAGGGCCTTGAGCAAGCTAGGAAAGTGCAGGACTGGGGGAGGCAGGTGGTGGGCGGTGGGAGGACCAAGAGGCTGCTCACTTTCCTGACAGGTGATTTCCTCTCTGGGAAGACCAGGCACCTGGCCCTGCGGCCATACTTAATAATTGGCCAGCCACAGGTCTAAAGGTTTCTGCAGGCCCCACAATCCCTGGTTCCCTACTTCTCTGCCCCACTTCTCCCAGCTAGTCTCGAACAGAAACAGCGTGGAGAAACTCTTTGGTAGCAACCTGGGAGCAGTAGCGCAAAAGACTCAAGCTACGGAATGAGGACTAGATGCAAAATCGAAACTGAGTTCCAAGAATCTGGCAAGTCCCTTCTGGCGGGACTAGCTCCAGGAGTAGGGTGTGTAGCCACGCTGAAACCCGCCCCGGGGTGGGAGCGGAGTGGGAGCCCCTGTAAGGGGTTCGGCAACCTCTCCGCCCCCTGCCAATACACACGCCCGGCTTATTTGCATTTAAAGAGAGAAGCACCAAGGAAAACAGTGGGCGGGCAAGGGCATGCCTTCCAACCGTGGTGATTGGACCGTATGCCTGCCAATCATATCACGGACGTCCCACCCTATAACTGTGGAGTCCGGGGTGAAGGGGTATGGGGGAGCTGCCCAGAGCCTGGAGAAGGGTAGTCGGTGCAGGAGATTGCTGTAGCCTCGGTGACGGCTGCGGCAGGAGCAGTGGTGGCGGCTTTCTCAGCAGAGGTCTCCAGCTCAGATTCGAGCAGCGCCGCAGACAATAACAGCGCCGGGAGCTGGACCTGGCAGGGTAAGCATTGCGCACAGCTAGGAGCCATCCTGCTGAAGGTCTAGTGCATCCCCGCATGCTCTGCTCTGGTCTCCTGGACGAGGGCAACCAGAGCCTGGCTGGTCGGAGTCCCAGCCTCTTGCTGGTCTTTCTTGGAACTCGCTTTGCGTACTGTCCAGTGAGGGGCCCAGTGGCCGTTAGTCTTTAGGGTACAGGCGACCGTGGCTGGGGGGTGGGTGGGAGGGCCGGAAGGCGGGCGGACTATCCTGGGCTACGCCTCTAGGTTGTAATGGGAGTCTGGGATGGGCCCACACGTGCTGTTGCGTGGTTCCGGGAGGGCGCCGCTAGCTAGCACCCCAAGAATGTATTTGCAGGCCGAGAACTCCTTAGCTTTGTTTGTAGTGTATTTGCTGGAACAGCTGTTAGGCCCGGTGCTGCTCACCGAGAGGCCTTGCTGTGGCCCCTCCCCTCTGCGGTGCATTCCTATGTCTCTCCTCTGCAGAGGAAGCTGGCGCGCTCGCTTATGGCCAGACTGAGACTGGCTTTAGGGTGGATTAAGATATCCACAGTCTGTTCCTCCTCAAGGAGCACAGTTGGGTTTCTGAACTTCCCACTTTTCCTGGAACCTTGGTCCTGTGGTCCCAACCAGCCGCACCCCCTCATGGCCTCCAGTCTCTCGTTTGGCTCCCACCCCCATTGCAGGCGGGCTGGACCAGGAGCTCTTACTGGTCCCTGGGTTAGAGCGCAAGGCCGCTTTGTTGCCGCCCCCACCCCCTACGCGCCTCTTTTCCCTTGTAGGGCATAGGGCGCGTTTTTTCTCTACAGCCTTAGGTTTAAAATAGCAAGGCACAATATCGTAGGGGGATTTCCCTGCTAGAGGCAGAGGGGGCCGTCGTTGTAGTAAAGAACACACGGTGTATGTAAGGCAGACAAATCCACAACTTCTCAGTTACTTAAAATACCCAGCCTGCCAGACTGCTGTCATTGTCTGCTGCAGACACCTCTGACACTGGTGACGCCCAAAGGCGTGACTTCTCCTGAGCTCCCCTTTGAGGGGCTAAGCTTGCCAGATGAGCATTGCGAGGCAGAGGCAGCAGCAGGACTAATACAGCAGAACCATCCTCCCTGTCGCTGGACTCACCTTAAGAAAGTCTAGACAGCCCGTCCGCATACAAACATCTTCCGCGTCTCTGGCTGGCCTGCCTCAGCAGCACTGATATGGACTGGACCCAGGGCACTGCATTGTTGGACTTTCTGTCCTACCAGTGGAGATTCCAACAAAGCCCATTCCCTCGAGTGCCCTACTCTGTTGCACCAGTCTGGACTATTAAGGCATTCCTGAAGAATAAGAGAGGGGATTTGACTAAGGGACTTTGCAGGCTGGACATCTTTTATAGTGGGCCATTGAGACCCAGTAAATAAATCTCTTATTTGGTAACATTAACATGGAACCTCTTTAAAAAATTCCTTAGCCGGATTGGGGGATAGTATGTTATTGTCACCCTACCTAACTGACCAGACCTCAACACATACTTGCAGCTGGTCTTTTATTCCGAACATCTGGCTCTCTCCTGGTTTTACTTCAGCCCAGCAGCTTCCTTTCCCTCACTCAAACACTCTCATCCTCACCTGTCCAAGCCCCTCCCTCTCAGGCCCAGCTCTCAACCAACTTTCTCTTTGGAGCCTCTCAGGCTGCTTCTTGATGACCAGACCTCCTCCTTGGAACTCCTGTACAGTTAAGTTTCCCTGACTCTGCTTTGTCTCCTTTCTATAGATATTTATGTTCTCTCAGAACCCTCTTATGGGTAAATGAAACCTAGGCCTCAGCTACAACCCTCTAGGATCCTAGAATTAGAAAGCAGTAAATGAATGAATGTTCCAGAAGGACTTTCTGTCTTTTTTAGAACTTTAGAAAGACCTTTAACCTCCCAACTTGTGTTTGTCCTAATCCATGAAACATAAAGGAAAGGTGCCTAAGGCTCAGATTTGTATATAGATGTGCCTAATGTGGATGGAAAGAGGGATTGGGTTGCTACTACATTAGAAAGGAAAGTCATAATTAGTTCCCTCTATTATCAGGGTCTGGATGCTCAAACCCTGGGGCTCTGCATATCTTTGGTTGCTGATTCATGAGCCTGCAGGCAAACTTCCATGGAGAGATCTATATATGCAGTGGGGTGTCATTTGTAAAGCAGCTGGGAAGTACAGGAGTTTGATAGAGAAAGAATAGACAGAATTAGAAATGAAAGGGAGTGGCAGATGAGCCTGGTTGAGATGGCATAGCTCAGAGGTGCAAAAGGTTTAAGACCCAGTGGTGGGAATTCCCAAATATCAAGCCTTGGAGTGGTGATCTAATCTCTTAGGAGAAGATCATTGGATCATTGAACAAAGGCTGGTTAGAGTGTGGGGGGTGGGGGGGAAGGAGGAACGATGTGCCTGTGAACCAAGGATAAGAATGGAGGGGTGCTTGTTTGTTTGGGAGTATTTGTATGGGGGATTTTAGGTTTCCTTATTATTTTGAGACAGGATCCACCAGGTAGTCCCAGCTGTTCTGGAATGTGCTTTGTAGGCCATGCCTTTGAATTCATTGATATTGCTGTGTTGAATCTAGGATTAAAGAGGTGTCCACACAGCCAATAATGGAGTCTTGAAAGGGTTTTTAACGGAGTCTTAGAGATTGAAAGCATCACAAGTCAGTAGGTAACAGTCTCTAAAGTTCTAAATAGAGGTGTGGGAGGGGCATGCTATCACAAGGGAAATTTCACACTGTAAGGTCTTTGGCTTTCATAATGGGGCGGGGCAGGGCACTGGCCTAAATACTTATTTGCTAAAAGCTAAAAAATATCTCCAGGCCTTTTTAAACCCCTTCTCTCAGCTACACAGGGCCTTTCGTGGACTAGCAGTTAAGACCCCATGGTCATAGATGTGCCTGAGAAAGCAAGCAAGGTACACACAGCAATTTGAGGGGATAGCCTATCACTCTTTTGTGGTAGCCCTTTATGTTGTGCCCCAAGGTCTCCAGGAAGCTCCCCTCAGTGTGCATTTGATGAACTACTACTCCCTCCTCCCACTATCCCATTCCTTAAAAGTGAAAGCTGCCTGGGTTTATGTGGCAGTTGCATCCTGGGAACACCTCCACCCCCCACCCCCCCCCCCACCCCCGCCTTTTCTGGCCTCTCAATCAAGAGATTAAGGCCTGTAGCATGCTGGGGGCTGGAAGTATCTGGAGAAAGGAAGTATTTGGAAAAGTTGGCACCTCAAGAACTGTAATATTTGCACTCAAACTGTGTGTGGAAGAAATACCCTGCTTCACTAGTCCAAAGAAATAAGGGAGAGAAACAGCAGCAAGCTTATCATTTCATGAGTTTACTTGTAGAACTGTTACTGTCTAGGGGTCTTGATCAGGTTTGCTTCCCCTGCCTGTTAAATAATTAAAAGGCAGGAAAAATCTTGACTATGCAGGTAACAGTGGGAAAATTCTGAAACACAGCAAACAGGAGAAGACAGAAACAGCAAGTAAAGAAATGCTTTTATATGGGTAATGAAACATACACAGACACACACACACACACACACACACACACACACACACACAGAGCAAGCACACAGAGGGAAAGACACATGGCAAGATAGAGGGGGGTACTCAGGAAGCCATAGCTCAGTGTCTCCTTAGGGGCTTGGAGTTTTATTTGGTTGGTTGTTGGTTGGTTGGTTTTTCCTTTTGTTGTTGTTGTTGGATTTTGTTTGTTTGGTGTTTTTTTTCCCTAAGTTTTGAAGGGTCTTCCTTCCCTAATTTAGGATTGGTCAGTTTGAAGAAAGGCCAGATGGCCGATTGACCCAAAACTGTTGTATAAACATGTCCTGATCTGGCTTTGAACTTGTTGAGCCAGTCCATCGGCAAGGGCCTTCTACCTGGAGAAAAAGCCTGCAGGGCTTTTGTTTTAAGCTGCCAGGCTTTTGTCTCAGGTCTGGAGGGTGAGGAAGAAGCTATCCACCTTGGAAGTTTACCATCTTTATCACCTAGGCATGGACCCCTCTCCCTGCTCTGCCTATCAGGGAATATATGTAACTCCTAAATCCCAGCCCCTCAGAACCAAAGACAGAGAAGGAGTTCTAGCTCTCTTATTCCCTCGAAGTTAGGCTGCCTGAAACTGAAGAGGGAAACTCCGGATATTATCTCCTGAGTTTCTCTGTGCAAAGCCAGTTTAGGCAGATGAACTAGATGATAATGTTTTAGCACCAAGAGGAAGTATTTCCTAGCCTTTCTGAATAGATGAAACAGGTATAGCCTGTCTCTGATTTTGCCTTTGCTTGACTAGTACTGACACACTGGGGGCTATGAAGACAAAGCTCCTACGTTGGCATAATATCTCTCTGATGAGACTCAAAGGCAGGGTCAAGTAAGTGGATCTTAAAGACCCTCCCTGATTGTGAGCTGAGAAAAGATCAAAGCTGGGGCATCAGGAGGATCCCCAAGGGTGGGTGTGACTGAGTATTAGAACACTGTCCCAGCACATATGAGGTACTGTGTGTGTTCCCCCAGCACCAAAGAACAAACAACCCAAAAATAAAACAGAAAAAAAAAAAAAAAAAAAAAAGAAATCATTAGGAAAGCTCATTTCAATGCTGTGTTTTGGTACCCTGTCTTCTGAACTGAATAAGATCCCTGTATATTTGGAGCTGAGGCCTTAGGGCAGAGAAGTGAAGCTGAAAAACTTTCAGTGGGCATTTGGGAAAAGTTGAATGTCAGACAAAGGGATTTTGAGTAGAAAGCTTGTATCATTTTCAGAGGACGTGGGGTGGGGACTGAGTAACAATAGAAGGTGCCTTAACCGCAAGCAGCCTCATCAAAAGAGCTCATTAGGTAGTATCTGCTCCATGCATAGTAATCAGTTTGCCTTTGCATTGATCGTCTTTAATCCATAACCACAGTCTTGCAAGGTTGGGTTTTTTTTTTTTTTTTTTTCTCATTTTACACATAAGGCACTTCTGTCTCAGACAGATACTTTCTCAAACAGTTCTGCCTGAAAGGGGGTGAGACTGGCATTCCAGTTTCAGGCTGGCAAACTCTAGCTGAGTTAGAGTACAACTGAACCAGCATCCCAAACACCTGCTCCACAGGAGATGCAGTGACTATGAGACAGAGAAGCCTTGTAAGAGGACTAAATGGACAGACTGAGGAAGGAAATAAGCAAGGACGCATGTGCGAACAAGGCAACTGAAGACTAGGGAGTCGAGGCAGGGATAGAAGGGTAGGTTTGGGATTTGTGGATCATCTGGAACTGATAAGTTGTTTTCTGAAAAGGAGGTGTCCCACAGCAGGAGTGCTGTAAATTAGAAAAGACTGGTGCAGGAGTGGGTAGGAGGGACTTTTTCCACCACTTCCACTGTTCCACCAAAAGGATGCAAACCAGGAGCCCTTCTTTCACACCACGAACATTTTGACCTTGGGTCTTGTTTATGGGCACCAGTAATGTACTACTTGAGTACCAGATAATCTCAGAGGTCATTATGTTTAAGTAATTCAAACTATCAAAATTGTCCACTATGTCAGCTTTCTATTTCAGCCTTTTTTTTTTTTTTTTTTTTTTTTTTTACCTCAAACTTCTCTCCCAAGGAAACAAAACAGAAGATATGCCCTGTAGTTTGAAAGTAGTGGCGATAACATTGTTGATGAGGGAAGAGGTCACCAGCTGAATAGATACCACCCCAGTACTGAAGTCATCAGGGGGTTTGTTGTTGTTGTTGTTGTTTTTTGAATCCATGGGGTAAGACCAAAACAGCAGTAAATAAGAAGTCCTTCAAGAAAAGTTAAACTGAGCTGGGACAGCATGGAATAAGGAAAGGGAATGACAGCTGTTCACAGGAACAAAGGAAACCTTCACATTTCTCCTGGCCAAATATTTTAAAAACATGTTTTAGTGGTTCTTTGAAAATTTCCTAAGTGTGTTTTGATCATATTCACACCCCTCCTAATTCTTTAATTGGGGGCCCTGTACAGTGAAGCAGAGTGCCATGGAAGTGAAACTCAAGAGGCCTAGAAGCTACTCAAGTTCTGTCATAATCCCATTAGAGACCTTAGACACATCTTTCCCCAAGTCTAGGCACAATTTTCTTTTCTGTGACAAGGCTTTACCATCTGCCAGTAGCAGGGATTAATGGGGTACTGGGAAGAAATAGTGGGAATAGTGAATAAGGAATGCCTTGTATACTGGTTGGTACTGAAAGTGGTTGAAGGGTATCTGTTAATGGTATTTCTGTTGATTATGGCACTTTTAGCTCAGTTTAAAATGTTGATCTTTCTGGTTTGGACTAAGATTCCTATCTAGAATCTCCCAGATGATCAACATTGTTAGCTCCCTGAACATTAAAAGTTGGTCTAATGAGCAAATAAGGCTTCCTGTGGGATAACTACATAATCACTATAATTTATATTTAGGGGAAATGGAAAAGGTGTCAGAGATACCTATAGACCTTTGGAGAACACTCTAGTCAACCCTGACTGGGGTGGATTTACTGCTAGAAATTGTCCAACCATACATCATTGGAGTAAACATTAATACAGTTGCCATAACATTTGAACTTCTGCTGTGCAATAAATTTCATTTGGTACTTTACATGCATTGGTTTTGTTTCTACACTAATCTCAATACGTAGAAATTCTCAATAGCCCCATTTCACAATTCAGGAAATTGAGGGTCAGACAGGTTGGATAACTTGCTGAATTCTCCCAGGGTGGAATAGCTAATTCCAGTGAAGAACTGTCTAGTTCTCCAAAGGGAGGACTGTCAGCATTCTTACATCTTCCTTACCTTCTCTCCACTAATATACTGAAGGAGTGGACAAATTAAGAGTGGGCTTCTCTTCAAAAAAAATTCTTGGAATGAGTCTGGAAACTATAATGGGTGAAGGGCATGCCTCTGAAGCTGTACCCTGGCTTCTTCCCTGAGCCCAGTCTTTCCTAAGTTTATTAAGCTGATCTCTTGAAGCTAGGCCAAGAACAGAAAATGTAAAGGTTGAGTGGGCTAAAGCTGTTTCTTCCTTAAGAGAAGGTTTTCAGGCAGGTCTGTGGCTATTCTTCTACTTGGGTTTTCAGTGGAGGTGAAAAGGAAACCATACTTCCTTAGGAGCTGGCTTTAACTTGTCCCAGAATGGTCTGAGGTTGGTTCTTGGATCTTAAGTGGTTCCATCATTTTCTACCATAGCCTGTTCTCTGCTATAGTCACAGTGGCTGCAGCTGGTAGTCTCTATCTGGGAATATCAAGTATCTTGGTAGGGTTCCCAACAGCCCATCTGAAAAACAGCCAGCCAAGCTGACTGAGAAATCTGAGTGTTGAGGAGCTCTGCATTTGGCAGGACCAGTTTCTTGGCAAGACCCTAAGGGAAGCCAGTCCCTGCCTAAGGGAGCTTCAGTTTGTCCTTTGCTGTTCCTTTTGTTTTGGGCCCCAGTTCTGTCTCCTGAAGATTTCTTCTTACCCTAGGTCAAAGCAGAATAGCCTGTTCTAGAAGGACAGTTTAAGGATCATGATAGATTAATAAGGAGTGTGAAGAAGCCTTGAGGTAGAGATAGCTAAATAAGACTAGATAAGGAAGCTTCAAGCTCTGTACTACTTCTATTGTACTCCTTCTTGGTGTTCTATGAAGCACAGGCAAAGATGCTGTGAGCAGCTTTGAGGAGGGGGTATGGTTCTGGGAGGGAAAAAGCAAGAGAGAGATAATAAGCTATAATATAGTTTCAAGATTGATCCTTGCTTAGCAAAAAATAACCTGGGTCTGGCTAAGAAGGAGATCTCTACTGAGGTAATAGAATCTCTGTCCCAGGGTAAATGAGATATATTCCATAGCCTTGGGCTTTTGAGGCTATGGTACAGCATTAAGTTTCCTGGTGATTCTTTTTTCTTCAAACTATACATTTAATATTTCCTTCTGCCCTACTTGCTATTTTTTTTTTTGTTTTAAACATGCATAACAGTCACTATGAATAACCACAACAGAGATTCAATATTATTGCTACCTTGAAACTTTCTCCACCAAAGAAATTAGTACATTGCTCTTTAATTTAGCCACAGGCAAGTTCTTATGACAAAGGCAGAATGCAACCAGATTCTTTGCCAAAAAACACAAAAATTTTCTCTAGCCTAGTTAATGCTGAAGTTTTTTACTTCTCTCTGAAACATCTTGAGTCAGGCTTCTAGAGTCAGTTTTGATCTGGGAACTGTCCCTAGGTTCAACCCGTTAAGCTTTGCTTACACCATTCAGCTGCTTTTCTAGTCCAAAGTTTAAAAAAATCTTCCACATTCAAAAAAACCCAACCAAATAACCAAACCAAACCAAAACTAACCAACCAAACAAACAAAACCAAAAAGAGTTTCTTTAGTTTATGGTTCCAGAAGTTTCGAGTCCATAATGATTGGAATAGCATGGGCAGCAGTCAGCAGGCATGGCAGCAACAACCAGAAGCTGAGAGTTCATATCTTGAACTTCACACACAAAGCTGAGAGAACAAACTAAGAATGGCATGAAGTTTTTCTCAGGGCCTGCCTCCATGAAAAAACTTCCTCCAACAATCTTCTGTCTCTTAATCTTCCTTAAACAGCACCACCATATGGTGGTGTTCAGACATCTGAGTCTATGGGGGATGTTCTCATCCTAACCAGTACTGCTCCCTGGGCCTGATCAGTGTCTCCTGGCAGGTGAGGGGGCTAGTATGATGTGGATTTCCAGCCCTGTGACCCAAAGCCTATGACAGCAGGGTGATAATATATAGCACCAGTTCTCAGCCTGTGGGTCATAACTCCCTTGGGGGTCAAATGACCTTTCACAGGGGTCGTCTAAGACCATTGGAAAACACAGATAGTCACATTATGATTCATAAAAATAGCAAATTACAGTTATGAAGTAGCAACAAAATAAGTTTATGGTCGGGGGTCACCACAACATGAGGAACTATATGAAAGGATCACAGCATTAGGAAGGGTAAAAAGTGGTCTCTGCCCCTATATAGCATGCTCTGTCCTCCAGAGAGACTGTCCTCCAACGAGGGCATTGAGTTTGTAGATTCTCTTCACCTAATCATCATTGCCAAGAACTGTTTGATTCCACTAGAATGAGTTCCTTTTTTGATTGGTGATTAACACATACCCCATCTAGATCACTGCCATTTCCATTTCCTACTGCTTGACAAAGTCCAGACTGAAGCTTCTTCCTCCTCAGAGCATGTTTACATTCTACCTATCTGTTCTTTTTTTTTTCCCACTGAAGGACAGCGGGAAGGATCGAACACGGGACGGACGGAGCGCCCTAGCGACAGAGCGCGAGCACTACAGCGATGTGCCACCGAAGGCCGGTGGTCTACCTATCTGTTCTTTTGAGAATTTCATATATATGCAAAGTGATTTTGACTATACCTACCTATCATTCTCCTCTCCTCCAGAACCTGTCTTCCGTACCCCTTACAATTCCATGCCCTCTTCTTTGTTTTCTATCCCAGTGAGTGCAATTAGTGTGTGGATATAGGGCTATCCACTGAAAACACAGGCAACACACTAGGGGCCACAGTTCTGAAGAAAGTTGACTCTCCATCCCCACAGCAGCCATCATTACCCACCAGTATCTCTTCATGTAGGGAAGGCAGTTCTTGAGTCCTTTACCAACCCATGCTGAAATTTTGGCTGACTTGATCTATTGCAGGTCTTGCACATGTAGTCACAGCTGCTGAGAGGTCATGTGTGTAATAGTTTTATATCCAGAAAAGATTTTGCAATATTTTTCCACTACCTCTAGTTCTTACAGTATTTCTGCCCCCTCTTACTTGATGATCTCTGAGTTTTGGGGTAGGAAGCATGATACAGATTTATCTTGAGGGATGAGCATTCCACAGTATCTCATTAATCACCATCTACGGCAAAAAGAAACTCTGGTAGGGGTTGAGAGCTGCACTGGTGTATGAGTGTAAAGCACTTAGAAAGCAGTTTGGTAGTAAATCCATTCAGCAAAATAATAGTAGCAGGTTCTCTCCTCAGGTCTGTGATCTCCCAGCCATAGGTTTTGGGACAAGGTAACTTTTCTGAGTCCAGGGGTATGTTTTACATTTTAATTTTATCTAAAGGCTCAGTAACAGAGTATAAAGACTAGCAATCCATTACTTAGTTTGAAATAACAAGGCATCTTTAATCCCAGCTCCTGGAGGCAGAGGTATAAAAATCTCTGTGAGTTTGAGGCCAGCTTGGTCTACTTGACAAACTCCAGGAGAGCAAGGACTATGTAGAGAGACCCTGTCTCATAAAAACAAATAAAACAAACAAAAAAACCCCATCCAACCAATAAACAAACAAAAAGGAATAACAGTCTATTCTTTGAAGGCCTGCATTATGCTGTATCTTCAAACTTCTGTAGGTAAGATTCTCTCCATACTAGCCTGTAAGCTCTCTGAAGCTAGGACTGAGAGTTCTACTTCTTGGTGTGGTCTGATGCACTGACTTTAGTGTCTGTCACTTACTCAATATTCAAAGAGATTTAATTTACAAATTCCACATATAACTTCACTGCTGCCACCCCCATCCCCAGTGTCATAATGACAATCTTGTAAGTAATTTCAAGGCTGAGGTGAGAAGATTCATACAATAAAAAGTAAGGAATTCAAATACATGCTGGGCCTATATTTTCATTATAGCATGAGGCATAGAATTCTAGGTAGTGTGCTTAGTGGTAAGGGTACTGTCTGTTTATTAGAGAGCTGAGAGTGGAGAGTGTAATATCAAGATATATTGCGCAGAGGAATGCATAACCTGAGAAAATAACAATGTCAATCTCTGCACTGAGAAGATCAGATGAGTTTTTCTCTTATCTCTGTCACTCTGTCAGGAGGGTATGACTCTGGTTGTTTAGCAAAGTGCTGGAACTCAAGTTACTCTGATGATTTAAGTGTATCAAACTGAGGCACCAGGCACGAAACTGTTTGGAAGATAGAAACCGAGGGAGTAGGAGAGGTTCATCTAATGAAATCACAGGCTAGAGTATGGTTGCTATTTCTCTTTGGCTCCAGTGCTGGACTGCATTATTTTACTGCAGAATAACTGTGTGAATCTCCTTAATGTGGCATTTAGTGTTCTGGCCAGCGATTCCTGGGACTGCTGCAGTCGTACTCTCTCCTTCCCCTCCTGTTTCTAGCATCTTGCATTCTCAATCCCAACAGCTGTTCTGTCTCCCTTTGCTACCCTAAATCTACAAAGAGGGTTCAGAGAAAGGATGGGATTTCTAAGAAAGGATCGCTAGATTTCTGCAGGCTAATCACCAGTTTAAATGCCAGATGTTTACTGTCACTGGAAAATGCCAGACTTGTCAGGAACCAAGGGAATGATGAAGTGTGTTGGTATATAAGGTGGTTAGCCCTCTTTATCATTCCAGTTCTATTGGTGTTGGCACTAGGTAGCCTTGACCAGAATTGTGCAGCTTATACCAAGTTTATGTACTTAAATATCTCTTAGGCTAGGAGCCTGAATCATATAGAGTTGTGTATTCTCAAGTTCCCTTTCTAGATAGAAATCTAGAAGGGGGCCAAGATACTGAGAGGAACAAAGTAGAAGAAAAGTTTTGCCTTACATTTCTACAGTAGAATCTGGTGGTTCCACTTGCCAGGAACAGTCAATAGAGATTCTGGTCTAGACCTCATAGTCTCTACAAGGGGTACACTTACAGAGGTAGATGTTGGTAAGCTTCTTGGACAGAGGATACATACAGAAGCCAGGAGGATATTTTTTCTGAGGCTACCATGTCATTTTGGTCCTACATTATAGCACTGGTCTGCAACTCAATGTTGTTCCTTCTCTGGTGTTCCAAAGGTTTAGCCATTGTCCTAGAGGCAATTAAGAGAACCTCTAGGCAGGAGATAAAGCTGTAGATAAACTTGTCTTCCCAGCTCTCAGAGGAAATGTTGGTGATAGTACAGGTTAATGTTCAACTGAGGCCTGGATCCAGTAGAACCCAATGAAGGCTCAATGAGCAACTTTCCCTACACAATTTTCAAAACTTCAGTGATTCTAGAAGCAACCTCTCTACTCCTTTCCTGACCCCAACCTGATAACTGATAAGCTTCCTCATAGACAATAGCACAGTTGGGCTTTTGCACATCTATAATTGCCTCTGTTAAATCCTGCCTTGTACTTACAACAGCCTAAAGAGAGTGGACTAGTGAGGGGGTAGCTAATGATAGCTGCCTGTTGTTCATTGTAGGGTTCTAACTGCCCTGAGGCCCAGAAGAAGCTAGACTAGCACATCAAACATACGGAATAGATGAAGGTTTGTCCAGTGTTTACTTATTTTCTCTCTTTTCTCATTCAATCCTGAGACAATAAGCACCCATTAAAAACAAACCCAGTCTGTGTACTTGCTCATCAGTATCTATCTCTGTTTTTGTCTCTCTTATCTCCTTCAGACCCCCGCTGTGATGCTTCCTGACTGACTGATCGTATTACAAGTGTGCCTGGAATCCAAAGGCAGCATTTCCAGTTGAAGAGTTGTCTTCAT
Source organism: Mastomys natalensis (assembly GCA_021653895.1). NCBI lineage: Eukaryota > Metazoa > Chordata > Mammalia > Rodentia > Muridae > Mastomys > Mastomys natalensis. The sequence continues at coordinate 46,919 of JAJTUV010003283.1, read as the reverse complement.
CATCATGGAGAGTCAACAGGATGAAGCTCTTCAAATCAAGGAAGCATCAACTTCTAGCGATGCCGATGCCCAAGACCAGGGAGCTGAAAAGGGAGCCAAGAATGAGACAGCAGAAGGACCAACATCAGAGCCACCCTTATCAGGCCCAGGTAGGCTGAAGAAAACTGCCATGAAACTCTTTAGTGGCAAGAAGGGAATCTGTACTCTGCCTAGTTTCTTTGGGTGGGTCGAAGCAAAGGTTCTGGGAAAGGCAGCTCTAAGAAGGGTCTAAACAAGAGTAAGACCCACGATGGTCTGAGTGAAGCATCTCAGGGCCCTGAAGATGTTGTCATTGAAGAAACAGATCTCTCTACACCTTTGTCCAAGTCACCTTCTCAATTTCCTAGCTCCCAGAGTGCCCATGGAGCTTTGAGATAGGCTCTAAACATAAGACATCTGTGACTGAAGCCATAGAGAAAGCTGGAGTTGAGAAGGTACCCTCTGTGCACAAGCCAAAGAAAAGCCTAAAAAGTTTTTTTAGCAGTATCCGTCGTCACCGGAAGAGCAAGGTTTCTGGGGCTGACCAAAGTGGGCCAGGAGCCAAGGATCTTGAAGGGGCACGAACGAGGTCTCATGAGCATGTGAGTTCAATCTCTCTGCCCAGCTCTGAGGAGATATTCCAAGATGCTAGAAAGGAAAATGCCAAACCCCAGGATGCCACTGGACCAAAACTTTCTCAGCAAGAGAACATTTTTCACCAACTAATGAGAAGACAGCGTGTAAAAATCCAGAAAAGCTCACAAGGACCTGTGCCTCAGAGTTCATGCAGCCCAAGCCTGTTCTTGAAGCTAGTAGTCTAGAGGAGCCCCACACTTCAGAAACAGAAGGAAAAGTGGTGACAGGAGAAATAAACCCACCCAATGGCCCTGTTGGGGATCAGCTAAGCCTCTTGTTTGGGGATGTTACATCCCTGAAAAAGCTTTGACTCACTGACAGGTTGTGGTGACATTATAGCAGAACAGGACATGGACAGCATGACAGATAGCATGGCCTCTGGTGGCCAGAGGGCCAACCGAGATGGGACCAAGCGAAGTTCCTGCTTGGTGACCTACCAAGGAGGTGGGGAGGAGATGGCCTTGCCAGATGACGATGACAATGAAGAAGAAGAGGAGGAGGAGGAGGTAGAATTAGAGGATGAGGAAGAAGAGGTCAAGGATGGGGGGAAGATGATGACTTAGAGTATCTGTGGGCAAATGCCCAGATGTACCCAAGATTTATATGAACGTGGGCTACCATACTGCTCTATCTCCTAGTCACCAGGGCTACATGCTTCTTGACCCAATTCAGTCATATCCTAGCCTAGGCCTTGGAGAAGTTTTGACACCTCAGAGTGACCAGCAAGAGTCTGCCCCCAATAGTGATGAAGGTTATTATGACTCAACCACACCAGGATTTGAGGATGACTCGGGTGAGGCTCTGGGCTTGTCCACAGGGATTGTCTACCCAGAGACAGCTATAGCGGTGATGCTCTATATGAGTTCTATGAGCCAGATGACAGTCTTGAGCACTCCCCACCTGGGATGACTGCCTTTATGACCTCCGTGGACGCAACTCGGAGTTGTTGGATCCTTTCTTGAACTTGGAGCCCTTTTCTTCTCGGCCACCTGGGGCAATGGAAACAGAGGAAGAACGGCTAGTGACCATCCAGAAGCAGTTGCTATACTGGGAACTTCGCCGGGAGCAGCGTGAGGCTCAAGAGGCATGTGCCAGAGAGGCTCATGCCAGAGAAGCTTACGCTCGAGACACCCACACTCGGGAATCTTATGGCAGAAAAATGTCCGAGCTCGAGAAACCCAGGCCCTAGAGGTTCATTCTCAAGAGGGTCGAGTTCAAGAGACCAAGGTACGGCAGGACAAGCCTCCCTTGGAATATCAGATGAGGCCATTAGGCCCCTCAGTGATGGGTCTGGTAGCAGGGACATCAGGAGGTTCTCAGACTTCCCACCGGGGAACCACTTCAGCTTTCCCTGCTACTTCCAGCAGTGAGCCAGACTGGCGGATTTCCGTCCTCTGGAGAAGCGTTTTGAGGGACTTGCTCCAAAAAGATCAAAGTACTTGTTTAATGCAGCTCTTCCAGAGTGATGCCATGTTTGAGCCAGACATGAAAGAAGCAAATTTTGGAGGCTCTCCCAGGAAGGCCTACCCTAGTTACTCGCCCCCTGAGGAGCCAGAGGAAGAAGAAGATGAGAAGGAAGGGAATGCCACGGTGAGTTTCTACAGGCCCTGGTAGAGTTTACCAGCAATGGAAACCTCTTTACCAGCATGTCCTACAGCTCTGATTCTGACTCACCCTTCACGCAAAACCTCCCTGAGCTGCCCCCCATGGTCACCTTTGACATTGCTGATGTGGAACGGGATGGAGAAGGCAAGTGTGAAGAGAATCCGGAGTTCAACAATGACGAAGATCTTACAGCCTCCTTGGAAGCTTTTGAGCTGGGTTATTACCACAAACATGCCTTCAACAGCTATCACAGTCGGTTCTACCAAGGCCTGCCCTGGGGTGTTAGCAGCCTCCCTCGATACTTAGGACTCCCTGGTGTACACCCTCGACCTCCACCTGCTGCAATGGCACTCAATAGGAGAAGCCGTTCCCTTGACAATGCAGAGACCCTGGAGCTGGAGCTCTCCAGTTCTCACCTCGCCCAGGGTTATGTGGAGTCTGATGAGCTACAGGCCCACCAGGAAGATTCAGATGAAGAAGGTGAAGAAGAGGAAGGAGAATGGGGCCGGGACAGTCCCTTGTCTCTCTACACTGAACCTCCAGGGGTCTATGACTGGCCTCCTTGGGCTCACTGTCCTCTTCCAGTGGGACCAGGTCTTGCTTGGCTAAGCCCTAATCAGTTGGATGAGCCTTTCAATCAGTCTTCATATGTGCAGGCAACCTGTTGTGTACCTCCTGTGGCAATGTCAGGGTCGGGGCCAGGAAGAGTACCTGGAGACTCTGTGTCTCAGCTAGCTCGACCTTCACACTTACCCCTGCCCATGGGTCCTTGCTATAACGTTCAATCACAGGCCTCCCAGAGTGGGAGGGCCAGGCCTCGGGATGTACTGCTTCCTGTAGATGAGCCCAGTTGCTCCTCCGTTTCTGGAGCCAACTCTCTGTCTCAAGCCAAGCCTGTAGGGATCACCCATGGTATCCCTCAGCTGCCCAGAGTGCGGCCTGAACCCCTTCAGCTTCAACCCAATCACTACCAAGCTTCCAACCTTGACCTATCAAAGGAGAGGGGTGAGCAAGGTGTCTCTCTCTCTACCAGCTATTCCTCCACTGCCATGAATGGAAACCTAGCCAAGTAGTCATCAATTCCAGAGTGGAGACCTGAGCATGTGAATGGGGGTCCGGGGTTGGGCAGAGGGGTGGGGGTGGGTAGTGCTATTTCACTTGAAAATCCTTTGGCCAAGATCAACTCCTCTGAGTTTTCACTTTGTTTGCCCACCCTCCTCTGCCATCTTTGGCCGGGTTCAGCTCAAGTACATCTGCCTAGGGAGGCTTGCTGCTTCTGTGCTCCAGTTTTGCTTCAGAGTTTTTCTGACATATACAGGGCTTGGGATGCATCCTTATCGCAGGCTGAACCCCTCTTCTCCGGTCCCTTGTTGACTAATGAACCACTGATGAGCAGCCAATGTTTGCACTGACTCTCACCGAGACATGGGAGGCTTGCTGGCTATTAGCAATATAAAATTATGGTACATATCCTTCTTAACCCCATTCCTTTCCAGCACATCAAATGACTATAACCTGTTTATCCCAGTTAGTTATGTTTAGAGTGGGTCAAGTAGCATGTGTCTCGCTCCCTGTTGCTGTGGACTTTGGTATCACAACTAGATGATGTCCTTTTAGCCTGGCCTGCCATAGTCTAGATTGAAGACAAAAACACTAATCCTCATAATGAGGTGATAAAATCTGTCCATATTCAAGCAGAATACAAAGATAGATAGATCATGGAAAATGCTGTGAGGTCTTGAGCTGTGGAATAATAATATAACCTATTTGTTTCCTAAGCCTGTGACTGTTGCAGGCAATTTAGAACTTCCCCTTTTTTTCTATAACTGAAAATGTCATAATCTCATCACAAGGAATGTAGTCTCTTAGCTGAGATACGGGAAGAGAAGTCACCTAAATTGGGCTTGACTATATAGAGCGCTGGGTGTCGTGAGATGCAAAGGAGGAAAATGGAAAGGGAGCTCCATTTATTCCTGACACCAAGAAGGGATCTCATACTTTGGAGCTAGAAGCAACTCAGCTTAGGAGGGAAAACTCTTCCCACCCTTCCTCCCAAATAAAATAAAACAAAATAAAGTAAAATAAACCCTTGCCCGCCCCTTTGTGAAGTGGTTCCAAGCTTGTCTAAGACAGGATGCCAAAGGCATCTCACCTGTTGTAGGCACGCTAAAAAGCTTTCATCTTCCAGTTAGCCAAGTTCTTAGTATTTTCAAAGGACCAGGCTCCTTGAGAGGAGAGATTGTAATGTGCCCTTGCTCTGCCAAGCTACAGGACTGATTTGCATGGCAGTTGCAATCCTTTCTGAAACAAACAGCACCTTCCTTTCCCTTGTATCCATGCAGCTTTCTTTTTTTCTTTTCTACTTTGTTTTGTTTTGGGACAAGGTCCCACATTGTAGTTCTCCCTAGCCTGGAACTCACCATGTAGACCAGGACGGCTTCTAAGTTATAGAGATCCACCTGCCTCTGCCTCCTACCAAGTCCAGCTAGAAGTTGGAAACACTAGAGAAGAGCTTGGTGTCAGGAAGACATTGCAACAGGCCTATCTTGATCAGGTTCAACATTTCCTTAATCATCTATAGGAAACAGTTTCTTTAAAATTCTCCATCAGGTCCGGCGTGGAGGTATGTGCCTTTTATCCCAACACTTGGAAGGAAGAGGCAATTGGAGTTCAATGCGTTTGAGGCCAGCCTGGTCTACATAGTGAGTTCTCGGCCAGCTAGGGCTACATAGCAAGAAAGACCTTGTTTAAAAAAATTCTTTATTGGAAATGCCATATGAAATATTTTGGGCATGGATATGTTGATCTAAGCTAGAACTTTTTTATCTTCTGCCCGTGTCCCTCTTCTCACCTCAGAGCCATCTTCACACCTACTAAGTGAAGATGTCAATAGGGCTCTTGCTGGAAATACAGCAATTTACCTTGAGAACAGATGCTGGTGGCCTTCTGAGTCAAGATTGCTTTGTAGACATACTTTCTTTGCCAGGGGATATATTCATGATAATATTTGTCATAGTTTCTAAGCTTGGGATTGGCCCTGTGCCTTTCCCCCTAAAGAGCAGATGAGGTTGGTAAAATCAAACCCCCTGGAAGTAACTTCATAACTTTGCATGGCACCAGCACCGGAACCACCCCTCAAGGACCTCAGGTCAGCTCTCTTGGATGACGTTGGCTACATCACCAATCACCATCATCATCTCTTGTGGAACTGGATAATGAAAGAGAGTGAGAAAGACCCTCCTTACCCCAACCACATTGTCCTAAGAGACACATGCCCAGATTTTAACTACTTGGCCTCTTACCAAAGCTGTTCTGGGAAGGTGAGGCTGAACTTGGCCTGGTTGGGTGGCAGGAAGTAGGCACCAAATGCCTCTACAACAGGAAAAGAACACACCTCTTGCCTGTTAAGGTAGCTTGAGTTCCTGTTTATATTTGGCTGCCATCTACAGCAGGCAGTAGAGCTGTCAACAGCCTCCATAGCCCACTGGAGAAGGGCTACCAGCCTGTTTTGGAAGAGGAAGAGGTAATCTACCTTTAGCTGAGGGTTGCCCTCACAGTTCAGGAGGACAGCACAGTGCAATATCTCTGAAGGGACCTGCTATAACTCGGACGTATTTTTGCTATGCTTTGAAAATTCATACCTTAGAGTAGGACCTGGGACAAAGTAGAAGTTTGTGAATTGGGTAACATCATTGCCTGCAAGTCCTTTCACTGACCTGGCTGCTAGCCTATGGACAAAATATTTACAACCTAAAATGAGAGAGCCAAGGTGTCTAAAGAAGCAGACTCCTTTTGAGTATCTAAAACAAATGCTAATTGCAGCCTAGAAGGGGAAGGAAGATTTGGCAGAGGACATATGGTAATGGCAACATGGTTAACAATGGGATATGCAACCCAATTGCAGGTATCTGTCCAAACATGGACAAGTACTTCCTTGGCTGCCACCAAATATGCTACAAACTACCAGAAGTGCTGCTATCATGTTCACCCTAAGGTTGTGGCTAGATAAACCTCCTGTCTCCATTGCAGGTCCTTGGACAATACATTTGGATGTGACTTTAAGGGATGATGTGCTGAAGGAGGCTAGCTTCATCTTCTTACCCAGTACTACTATATAGTCAGCTTGATCCTGAGAATTTCTTGATAGCCCAGTCCACAGAGGACCAGTGACTGTGGGTATGGAAAGCCACCTAGCAGGCCTCTTCCAAAGCCAGGATGCCAATTTCTTGGTGCTTTAGATTCTCCAAGGAAGCTCTGCCTTGGGGGTCATCTGGCTTTAGCTTAGATACCAGACCACAAGCCTCGTGGATAATGGTTTCAGTAAATGCCAGTGTCCCTCCTCTTAGTGCTATTTCAAGGAGGGAAGTAGCTTTCCACACTCAGAATGCTGGGTGCATGCTCTCATCCTGCCGCCAGTGGCTTTTTCACCTGCACCAGTGCCACCACTGCCCTCAGCCCCTAGGCTCACTTGCTAGATGGAGGCATGGGGGTTTACCAGGGATACTTCAAGTTTACCCATGTGTATGTTGCATCCAAGTTGTTTTTAATATATATATATAAATATATATATCAAAAGCCAATTATCTATTTTTATATTGTTTGCATTTTATATTCATGGAAACAATGTTTATCAATTGTTCTTTTCTGATATATTTTATTTTTAAGCGGTGCTGTTTACAGTTTTAAACAAAAAAAAAAAAGATGACACAAAAATTGCTGCTGCTTGTGCAGAGGATGTCATCTCAACTGTCTAGGGCCCTCCCTCTTTTCCCTCTCCCACCTGGCTGTGTCACACTCTTCATTCTTTTTCCACACGGTAAGGACCGAAGATGCCCATGTACTGAAGACCAATACCAGGTAACTCAAGCATGTGGAACCTGGCAGACAGCATGTTTTCTAGCTTTAATTTTGTTTTCCTTTTGAGCCCTTCCTTCTCTTGTGTAGATGTTTTGAAAGTACTCATGCCTCTTGACTTTTATTCTTTTCCTTTCTTTATATTTTATGTTTGTTTTTGCAAAGTGTTATGCCCAGATTGTGTGGTATGTTTCATTAAGTTTCTCCAAAGGAGCATTAGGGACTCATTCAACACCAAGAGACTTGGGATGACAGATGACAGTGTTATTTCAACCTCCAAGGATTGGTCATTACCTTGGAGAAACCCTTGAATTGGACTTACCAGGAATGTAGTACATTGCAACATTGTCCAGAAAAGGCATGGGGTGATTCCTTGGTCCCTCTTGCTACTTTGGGAGAATCCTCCCCATCCTGCCTCCTCCTTCCCTTCCCTGTTCTGGCTCAGAAATGGATGGTACTTTTGGAAACCGAACTCTTGTCTTTTTGATTGTAAGTCTTAGCCTTTAATGGCTGAGTTGCCTCTTTAACCAGTATGGCACTTTTGGGAATGGTGACTGTTACAGTCATGGCTGGGTGGCCTGATCCACGGTTTCTCCATCCTGTAGTCATTCCAAAGAAGAAAATCCACATGGCATGTACATTTGTGAGGGTTGGGTCTATTAAGAGGGGGCTTTAATTATTCCTGTTACTATTGGTGCTTATTTTCCTTGCTGTATATGGGGGTGGGGAAGGGCTGGGGTAAAACCAGAAATGTATATTTAGGTCATGATAAATAAAATGGCTGGGGAAGAAGAAAGATATTAGAAAGTGCAGTACATCCCCAGTCTAGGTGTAAGAGTTCTCTCTTCCAGTATAGTAAGGGGACTGTAGTTCTTTGCTGCACCTGGGCTTCCCTTCCCATTCCTGAGACATCATGGAATCATCTGCATTGTGACCTCTCCATCCCTAGCTCTCACTGGCATCTGGATATCTTGATACACTACCTGTATGTTACAACATATATTTCATTTGCTGAATGCTAATAAACTTCTGTGCTCATGAGGGACCTCCAGTCACTAAAGTGTTTTCTTGTTGTTTGTTCTACAACAGCATCATGCCATCTATGGGTTTTCTCTTAAGGGGGAACTGAAAAAACAAGATATTAAGGGAGTCACTCAACAGGTGAAACAAGCCAAAGCTGAAACTGAAATTTCTGGTATTTTATTCAACTTGTGCCATGTATTCCAGTCAGTCTCGTCACACCATCTACACTCTGAAGTCCTGTCCCTGAAGTTTCTGTACATTGTCAGGGACTACTTTGCACTTCTGTAGTCAGGCTCAGGTTGTGCTCTCTCTCCACCAAAAAGGAGCACAATGGAAAAGATCCCTGGGTTCACTTCTCAAACCAGCAAAGAGGCTGTGACCCCAGGATCTCATGAATCAGGGAAAGTCAGAAGGAAATTAAAAGATAAATAGAGAATCTCATCAGAGGGGAGTTGGCATTTTACAGAAAATGAGTTCTGTGTCCTGTCCTGCTCAGTTAGGGAATGGTAGGTTTTGATTGCCAAGGGGTGTATGTGTATGGAGCAAAAGCATTGCTGAAGTCTACCTAGTCTGATTGCATTCATTGGAAATTCACTGGAATTAAGATATCGAAGTGGCCCAGGCCTCTGTGCTAAGTTTTTGTGCCTCAATCAATTGATCATTGATAATTTCCTTAAACACAAATTAAAATGTTAGGCTATGTCTGAGTAACCTACATGACTTTTTGGTTTGTTTTGCAACAAAGTCTTACTAGCCTTGGTTCTCCAGGAGCTCACTATATAGTTCAGGCTGACCTCTACTCAAGATGTACCTGTGGCTACCCTCCTAGTGCTAAGATTAAAGACATGCAGCACCACACCCAGCATCCTATAGGATTTTTTTCAACTAAGTTGAACCTTTTACCCCACACCAGAAATTCAGTTGGCCTGAAGTAGGATTCTGTTGCTATTTGTGTTGCCCACATTAGACCTACCGGACAAAATAGGTGGAAAACATGATTCCATTTTTAGACAGACAGATGGTTGCTTTGGTTGTGGTCCCTTGGGAAGTTTTTTCAAATGAAGACATAATTGTGGAGGGAATCTGCTAAAAACCATAAATATGCAATCGCGCGCGCGTGTGTGTGCACGCGCGCGCACACACACACACACACAGTTTGAGAATTTCATACGTGTAGCTTGTATTTTGATCATACTCACTTCTAGGTTATCTACCCCAACTTCTCCCAGACCATGTAACTCTCACCATGCTGTTCTCTGGTTTGAGAGCCAGGGTTATTGCCTGTGTAGTAAGCTGCCTTTCTTCTATTTTGCTTTAGAGCAAAAGTAAACAATAGATAAAGTCTCAAAACAGGTAGTGACTGCTAAGGGAAAGCTGCTAACTTCCTACTGCTCTACCCACAAGGAGGGGTCTTGGTCCTACTACCTGTCCATTCCTCTGGGTAAGTCCTAAGTTTTAGCTAGACTATACAATTTCTACCAGTTAGATTCAGCCAGAAAAACCAAGTAACACAATGGCAACACTTTCTAGTTTAAAATCTCTTTTCCATCACCTCTTCCTTCTATAAGACCCTAAAAGGCATATGGACAGAACAAGTGATTTCATTGCTACTTTATACACAAGAAATCAGCATATGGAAAAGAGATTTGCATAATTTACTATGCAGAATAGTGACTTCAAGTCAGTGCCATGCAGCCTGGAGTAGAAGACAGAGGTCGTTGCTAATAATTCTCTAAATACTGGATGAATAATATCATTGATACATTCTAGACACTAGATAGTTCAACTATGTTTTCTCATGTATGCTTCACATAAATCTATGACAGTAGCATTGTTATAATCTTTGCTTTAAGATAAATGGAAGGGAAACTCAGATCATTAAAAACCTTTTACTAAAATTCACTCAGATCACTGGACTTCAGAGCTCACTGTTTTTCCCATTGCACTGTAAAGCTGTTGGTCTGCTTAACAGTGTGGATAGTTTTTAGCAGTGACTCTTGCAGCTTGTCCCAGATCAGAGAGTGTTGCTGAAATACATCATTTGCTGTTTCCCATCTTCCTGAGACCCAAGCTAGCCATACAGTCCCAGGCCTGGTTCAGTATAACAGGACCTGAACCCTCTGTTGGACTCAGAGGATTGAGATGGACTACCTCTTCTCATTCCCATCCTCATGCTTGGGTCTGTAGTCATTGTACCTAATCAAGTGGGCCCAATCATCCTCCTACTTGAACTTGCTAATAAGTGAACTGAGGAAATAGGATAAACAGAAGTGAGTCAATTGATATGAGTACCTAGATACTTGGCAAATGATCCTTCTGCCACTCAGACCTTCACCATCAGTTGGAGAATATCCTCATGAAGAGTTACTTAACTGTAAATCACTTTAATAGCCACAGCAGGGAAAATGTCTCTTTCTCTGAGATAATTGCTCCTAGTGTGCTTTGGGGTTTTATGCCTTCTGTTTTGTTTTTCATAAGGAGGCTATCAGGCTGAACTGTCTTTGAGCTCTATGCAGACCAGCCTTGCCTTGAACTCTATAGAGATCAGTCTGCCTTTGCCTCCCAACTGCTGGGATTAAAGACGAGTAACACCATGCCTGTCTTGTGTGCTTTTGAGAACTCCCTCTTTTGTTCCTTCAGTTTCTTTCTTCTATTGCCATTTCCTTCTACCTGATTCTAGTGCAGAGTTTCCTTTTCATCCTTCTAACTCACAAAATAGTTCACTGTGCCTTCCCAAGGTCTCCCTGTAGCACCATCATCAACAGGAAGTGTGGTCTATAGATAACAGATTCAGATTAAAAGAAGCCAAAAAAGAAATGAATATCTATCTTTGTATATAAACTCACACACTGGTAGGCAAGAAATAGCCATTTTTATATATATACCTTAAAGTAGCTTGATTCTAATTCTGCAAGCTCCCTCTTCGAATAGGGAAACTGAAAATTCCATCTCATTTGTGAATGAGATTTCTACCCATTTAAGCACTGGAAACCAAGGAAGTTTGTAGTGTCCAGAAATAAAGGCAAAGGCTCCTAATTTCAAATCTGACAACCTTACTTTCCATGCCTACAGCAGGGAAGGAGAAGGATCTAGAGATTTAAGTTCTGCTTCCCTCTGCTAAGAATTCCTACAACTCAAACACAGGATACAAATCAATCTCTCTCTCTTTCTCTCTCTCTCTCTCTCTCTCTCTCTCTCTCTCTCTCTCTTCTCTCTCTCTCTCTCTCTCTCTCTCCTACACACACACACACACACACCCTTCAAACACAGATCAGTACAAGTCTCCTCCCTCCTCCTACCCCTCCCCAAGGTCTCTTTCTTCTCTCCTTTTATTTCCTTTAGGTTTTTTTTTTTTCAGGTTGTTGTAAAACGAAAGATGATTTTTTTTGCTTTCAGCTTTCTTTACTTCAAAAGTGTATTGCAAGAGATCTATCAAATGGCTGGTGATTTAGATCAACAGTAAAGCACATAGTTAGCATGCATGGAGCTTTAGGTTCATTTACATGACTCTTCACACCAAAGTAATAAAACCAAACAAAAAAGACCCTAGTAGTCAGTAAGTTTACTGGATGATCTGTGCCTGTAACCCAGCTCTTCAAAGGCAGAGGCAAGAGGGTCATTAATTCAAGGCTATTATGGACTGTATAGAAAGATCCTGCTTCAAAAGACAAAAGAAAACGTGAAAATCAAACAAAAGAATAATAAGTCTATTGAGGACCTGTTTACTTCTATTATATCTGTCCTATGCCTGTTCACCTCCAGGGGCACAGGTTGCTGGAGAAGTTTTTTTCCTGCAGAGCTAGAACTGACAGCATATTCCCTGGGGTCCACATAAATTCTTCTGTTACCTACTCTCTTTTTTTTTTTCTCTATGTACAATGTTTCCAAATCTGAAGACAAAGGCAGCATTCTTTGATCCAACAAATATTGAGTGACTCTGATGTGCCAGATGATGTTCTACACTGTGGATGCAGCAATGAAAAAGAAAGATAAAATAATCCCTCACAAACCTTAGGCTTCTCAGAGGAAACAATAAATGAAAGACAGTGTATACTAGATGATGAATACTAAAATTGAGGAAGAGACATGATCACTGTTTTAAATAAAATGATCAACAAAGATTCGCTAAGCAGGTCATATCTGAGAGATGAGCTAAGCACTGTGGCAAGCACTGATAATGTATTCAAGGAATCCACGCGAGTCCAGTGTTGCAGAAGCAGAGTGAATGGAGCAGTGTTGGGGGTAAAAAAGAAATCACAGATGTCCTTCTAGAGCTTGGTAATTTAAAAGGGGGTTGGAGATTTTGGGTTTTGTACAGACATAGAAATGGACATGAACTGACTCATGTCACTTGTCACTTGGACTAGTCTCAGACTAAATACCTTTAGCTTTGTCTTGTTTTTCTCAGGCTACTATTACGTGATACCATCAATCAACTCATTTGTAAACAATTGAAATTTATTCCTTACAATTATGAAAGCTATACCATCCAGCATCATAGCACCAGCAGCTTTGGTGTGTACAGGGCTTGACTCACTTTCTTATATCTATTGTGTATTTATATCTCTATGTAAACATTGTACATAGAGAAAAAAACGAGTAGGTAACAGAAGAATTTATGTGGACCCCAGGGAATATGATAAGTCAGTTCTAGCTCTGCAGGAAAAAAAACTTCTCCAGCAACCTGTGCCCCTGGAGGTGAACAGGCATAGGACAGATATAATAGATATAAGTGGTTGCATCTACCACTTTCGTAATTGTCCCCACATAGAGGGCAGAGGCAACCAATCCTATCAGGCCTCTTGAAAAACAGCTGATTCAATTCACGAGGATGGAACACTCAAGACTTAATGACGTTCTGATATTTCCATCTTTTAACAGTATTGCACTTAGGACTAGGTTTCTGCACATGAATTTTAAGGATATGTAAATATTGAGACCATGGCAAGTTCTTTCCTTCTCCCCATGTGCTTTGCGCCATCTCAGATGCACCTAGTGTGTTGTGGTCTCCTTCCAGTCAATGTAGGTCTACAAACACAGCATGATATCTCAGGGACTACCTAATGTAAATAGGGCCATTGTGCTAATATTTAGAGCCATTGTATTCCTAGATGGTCTGTTCTTAACAGAACACCATTTCAAAGCTGATTTTTTTTTTTTTTTTAGTATTGTCAATGCCTTTATTTGAACTTTATTGACTCACCTCATATATGGTGATACTGTAGTTTACAAATGTATGTTCAATTGAAGACACCCTCAACTAGATTTCACACTAAGTCTACATTGTGCTGGAGTAAAAGTAAAAGTGTGGTGAAAGTTTATGGCAATAATTATAGGGTCCTTGATTTTTATGTTATCCTTCTCTATTTCTGGCACTTAGATATTTTGCCAAGTAGATTTTTAATCTTTCCAAAGAAATGCTATAGGTCATTCAACAGCCTCCTAATCTCAGTTCCAATTAAACGTTTGGAATCAGGAGGTTGGTTAAAGTACAAAACATTCAGCTTAGTTCTTTATTATCTGTCAGGTGACATGGAGGAAATACTAATTTACAGTTGAACCAGTAAATGAGGAGGTTGCAGTATGGAGAGAAAAGGACATAATGTAACTAACTATAAGGCAACTCCAGCTCCAGGAAGGAGGCAGGAACAGAAACGGGAAGCCTGAGGACAGTGGGGTTTCCCCCATTTTTTATTAAACATAGATTCTTTTCTCACACAATATAATCTGAATAGTTTTCCCTTCCTCTGCTCCTTCCAGTTCTTCCCCCACCTTCCCTCCCATCTGGATCTACTCCCTTTCTGTCTCTCACTAGGAAAGAGCAGGCTTTGAAGAGATAACAAAAGATACTAAGATAAAACAAAAACCATCGCATTACAGTTGGACAAGGCAAACCAACAGAAGGAAGAGCACCCCAAGAGAAGATGCAAGAATCAAAGACCCACACATTCACATACTCAGGAGTACCATAAATATAAATATACTAAACTAAAAACTATAACATATATGCAGAAGGCTTGGTGTAGATCTGTGTAGGCTCTGTTTTTGCTGCTTTAGTCTCTGTGAGTTCATATGAGCTTTGCACAGTTGATTTAAAGGGTCTTGTTCTCCTAGTATAATACATCCCCTCTGGCTGTTACACCCTTTCTATCTCCTCTCTGTGAGATTCCTTGAGCTCTGAAGGGGAAAGATTTGACTGAGACATCTTTTTAGAACGGAGTGTGTTCCAAGGTCTCTGTTTCTCTCTCTGTCTCTCTCTGTCTCTCTCTCTCTCTCTCTCTCTCTCTATCATATCTGGCTGTGGAACTATTTCAAAACTGTCATGTTTTTAAGGAAAACCAAATAAAATTTTAAAGGCTACCTCAAAAAATAGTTAAGTCTATTTTATTATACTATGAACATGAGACAAATTTACTGAGCTCATTTGTCATTATTCATTAAAACACATAAGAGCCTAGATAGTATTATAAATTTTGGAGGCTGATAGACCTGGATCCTATACATGACTTTAAAACTTACCAACTGTATTACATTGGCTAAATTAAGCCTGTTAACCTTGGTGTCTTACTTAATATATAAAGTAGGAAAAATGATTTGTACCTCATTGTACAGACTAGCAATAATGTATGTACAAAAAAGCCTTTCTTTCTAGTGCTTAGACACTATATACTGTTCAGACAGAAGCAAATCTTAGCTATCATTGTGGCTCCCATTGGTGATATATAGGCAGTCTCCTTTTGGCTGTTTTGTAGATATGGACTCTATAGCAGGGAAGAACCTGATCAACTTGGCCTCAGCATCTGGGGAAGTAAGAATGTGGACCCCACATTGAAGTCTACAAATGGATGTTAGTGGCTGGTCCCAGGAAAACCAGTTATTCCAATGCTGAGTCTCAAGCATCAACACTGAGTGAAGGTGGGAATGGAGAGTTCAAGAAGAATCAGTGGCAAGTTTTTCTCTTATTGGCAATGAGAAATAACTGAAATCATGAGAACTACATATGAAAGTGGTCTAAACTGCATTATCAGAATTAAAACCATCATCCAAGTAAGATAACCTAAAATGGGCATCAGAAGTACAGGGTCCAGAGAAGAGGCACATGTAGAAAAGTAGGATGAAATAGGTAAGTGAGAAAGAGGTGATGAGATTGGAAACAACCCAGATGCCCTTCAAGAATGTATACAAAAAAATGTGGTTCATCTACACAATAGAATACTATTCAGCTATTAAAAACAAAGACATCATAAATTTTGCAGGCAAACACATGGAACTTGAGAATATCACCCTGAGTGATGTAACACAGTTCCAAAAGGACATGCATGGTATGTACCCAATGATAAGTGGACATTAGCCATATAATACAAGATACCCATGCTACACTCTACAGACCCAAAGAAGCTAAACAAGAATGAAGGCCCAAGTGAAGATACTTGAATCTCATTTAGTAGGGGAATAAAATAGTCATAAGAGACAGATGGAGGGAGGGAACTGGGTAGGAGAGGTAATGGAGAGGGGATGGGGAGAATCAGGATCAGGTGTGGGGAGGGACAGGAGAGATGGGCAGATGGCCATGAGAATGAATGGAAATCTGCAACTGACGGCGGTGAGGAGGTAGGGGTTATCTTCAGGAAGAGACAGAGACCTGGAATAAGGGAGGCACCTAAGAATCAATGGAGGTGACCTAAACATGTGACTCACAGCATTGGGTCTCAAGAGGCCACCTCCTGTAGCCAGGCAGTGAAGTGATGGGGACATCAACCCACCCACAAAACTTTCGACCCAAAATTTATCCTGTGTACAAGAAAGGCAGGACAGAGGATGGAGCAGAGATTGAGGAAATTGACGACCAACTTGAGACCCATCCCATGGACAAGCACCAATTCCTGACACTATTAAAGATACTCTGTAAGCTTGCAGACAGGAGCATGTTGTTCTCTGAGAGGCTCCACCCAGCAGCTGAGTCAGACAGATGCAGATGCCCACAGTAAAACAGTGGTTGGAGCTTGGGGACTCTTATGGAAGAATAGGAGGAAGGATTGCAGGCCCCAAATGGGATAGGAACTCCATAGGAAGATAAACAGAATCAACTAACTTGGGACCCTTGGGACTCTCAGAGTCTGAACCACCAACCAAAGAACATACACAGGCTGGACATAGGCCTTCCCCTACCTATATAGCAGATGTGCAGCTCATCCTTCATGCAGGTCCTGAACAACTGGAGTGGGCGCTATCTCAAAAGCTGTTACCTGTCTGTAGGATATGTTCTTCTAGCTGGGCTACCTTGTCTGGCCTCAGTGGGAGAGGAAGCACCTAGCCCCACAGAGATTTGATGTGCCAGGGTGGGGGATACCAGGGAAGGGGTTCACCAGCTCAGAGGAGAAGGGGAAGGAGGATGGGGGTGACCAGGAGGGGAGCAATGAGTAAGATGTAAAGTGAATAAATAAAAAAATGACTTCTCCACTTAAAAAAATGAAGTTCAGGGCCAAGACTTCCCTCAGTCTTTCGGGGAGGGGAAGTTGCTGGCTGCTGGAGCTACTCTGGTAGTGGGACATGGCTACTTTCCTGCCTTGAGTGTTTACAAAGTTTACAAAGTATACAATGTTTTCAAAGGGAGTTCAGGGCAGAGAAAACAGTTCCCTGCCACTGAGTCATGAATAGCCAACACTAAATGGGATCAGCAATAAGTCCAAAGGAAGTTACCCTCATTGTTCCCAAAGATGGTCTTTCACAGATACTAGCTTTGAAAGTAACTTCAGAAAAATTATAATAGGCTACAGAAATGCAAGATGAGAGTGAGACCATCTTTGTGTTCAGTGAAGGCCTATTTGAGCCTGTCATCATTGAGACCTAACAGCATGAAGCATGGTGAGTTTAGAAATTAATTCTTAAAATTATTTTATTTTGGAGGCAGAGACAGGCAGATTTCTGAGTTTGAGGTCAGCCTGGTCTACAGAGTGAGTTCCAGGACAGCAGGGCTATACAGAGAAACCCTGTCTCAGAAAAAAATATTTTATTTTATGCATATGGGTGTTTTGCCTGTATGTCTGTGCACCACTTGCATGATTGCTGATAAGGAGGCCAAAAGAGGATGATGGATTCCCTGGAACTGGAACAGTTGTGAGCCACTGTGTGGGTCTGAGAATCAAACCCAGGTCTGGAAGAGCAAACAGCCAGTTCTCTTAATTGCTGAGCTATCTCCCCAGGCTTAGACATTTATTTTTTACTTATATTGGTTTATTTTTTTTAGGATTTTGAGTTGTCATTACTGTTCTGCTATTCCCAACCCACCCTCACTTTTTTTTTTTTTTTTTTTACTTTTTCTCTTTTAGTATTTTAATATTCCTTCCTCTTAGCTGTTGGGAGCAAACTTCTGGCAGAAAGTGGCTATCATCTTTGCAGCCATCTCAAGCCATGTACCCTGACGAGAGACTTGTTTTCAACAGCCTACAACAGCTGAGCACACTCTGATAAAATCATGTTTTTCTCCCATATCTTGTTTTGTTGTTTGGTGCCCCCAGCTGCAAGGTGCACGTGGTAAAGTGTCTTCAGCTGCATCCCCTGCTTATGCATATATATATATATATATATATATATATATATTATATATATATATTCATGATTTCCTTTCAAGAAAATAAAGGGAACGCGGAACAAGTCTTGAACAGACTCTCTGTCTTGTCTCCATTCTTCACGTCTCTCGCCCTTCCATTCCCCACTCTCTCTCTTGCTAGACCCTGACCTGCAGGCCAAAGCAGCAGCTCAGGCCGGGATATAGTGGCCCCCAAACCTGGGGCAGCTCCCGGCAGGTACAAAGTGGTGTCTCAACATTGATCTCCAGTAAGCAGGATACAGTGAAGGACACTGCAGGAATTAGAAGCGTGTATCCTCACTCCTGCGCTGGAGACCCTGTTGACTGACCCGAACGGACCAGGGTCGTTACACTTAGCCTCTGTCTCTGTATCATTCTGTCTTTCTTTCATTCTCAAAAACTAAGGCAAAAAATATCTCTGACTTGAACAGATGACCATACAAAACACAGATTGGCTCAAATAGCATCCCTTTTTGTGATTGTAGAAAGCTAGTTGAAATGATCTGTAGCCTCTCCAAACTCTTGGTTTATAAGTAACAAAAATGTTTTTTCCAAACCTTGATATGCCACTAATCTCCAGGTCAATAGAGAAGTATCTACCTGTCCTCCTAGGGGTTAAGATTAGAGACATGCCTTGTCAGCCTTGTCATGTCCATATGTTACTTTTGGGACTCCTCTCATTCACTTGAGCCTTGGCCTCATCAAATATCAAGTAAGAAAATTATATATATAATTGCCCTGCCCTTTTCCTGTGAAATGAATATAAAGACTTTTGAAAACTGTAAACAAAGGCATCAGAAAAATTGTCATTTGAGCTATCCTTCACCGTTGACTGCCAAGGAGGAAGCTGTGTCTTCCAAACAACAAACATACTGCTTTTATATTAAGTCTGACATTCTATATTGCAGACACTATACAGACAAGAGACAAATAGCCCTATACTAGAGGTTTTTCTCAAAAGTCAATTATACACTTGTCGCTTCTCAGTCTGACCCGCAGAAAGGAGCGACACCACATGACGTTCTTCTCAACGCAGTTTATTCAGGAACCTTAACTTCATGCAAAAAGCCCCCGAGCCCCTTCCCGTCCACCCTTAAATCCTTCTGTCTGCACCACTCAGAGCCTGCCACATGGGCGTTTTTCAGTGGTCTGATGTACCCCTCGTCAGCTGGCCTGATTTTACGTAGCAACAAGCATGCGCAGAATGCCTCTGCGGACGTGGCTTTCCAGGGATGTATAAGGAAATCAGGTGCTTGGCAACCCTCCCGGGTGCCATCTTGGAATGGCCGCCATACCCGCTCCTCACATACACTTCTCTTCCAAATTCCACATCCTATGAGTAGATTGAAATACTACATATAATATTCATTACACACACACACACACACACACACACACACACGCAGAGAGAGAGAGAGAGAGAGAGAGAGAGAGAGAGAGAGAGAGAGAGAGAAGTCAACGCTGTCAGCACTTACGGTTTCTTGGTGAACCAATGGATCTAATTAGGGTGACTTACAGGACCATAGCTGAGAGATTATTTATAGGATCATGAACAACTTGGTATTGGCTACAACACTGAAGAAATGTTTTTCCACAGCAACTTTTAGCTGTTTATATATCTCCAGGGAATGACAAAGCATCATATCTCCTTCACCCTTTAGCAATTTTAGCTGCTTATGAAATCTTAGGGAAGTAGTGGTACCTCATGAGCTCCACTCATCCTCCATGATGGAAAATTAATGGATCAAATTTTGTTCATATGTCCTGTGAGTAATCACTGCCGCCTAGAGCTCAAGAAGATAATGATCATATAATGGCCAGAGGACAGTGTCCGCCAACATTTCCACCCTGTTCCCTGGCTCTTACATTCTTTCTGCCCTGTTTCCACCCCATTCGTTGAGCCTTGGAGAAGGTGCTATGGATGTCCCATTTAGATCTGTGCATTTTTCAGTCACATGTTCTCAGCATTTTGACTTGTTATAAGTCTCTGCAGTAACTACTACCCAAGTTTTGTATAAAAAACAAACAAAAAAACCCAAACAAACAAAAGGTACTCTGAGCAAAGATGACACGAATACTAATCTAATATATGGATCTAAACATGAACATTTAGAAGATGAATTGATGGGCAGTGGTAGCACACGCCTTTGATCCCAGCACTTGGGAGGCAGAGGCAGATGGATTTCTGAGTTCAAGGCCAGCCTGGTCTACAGAGTGAGTTCCAGGACAGCCAAGGCTATACAGAGAAACCCTGTCTCAAAAAACAAACAAAACAAACAAACAAATAGAAGATGAATTGACTGGTATATCATGCCTGTTTAGCAAAACAACAGCAGTAGCTTTCTACTAGGCCCTACAAAACCCCAAACACAGACTTTTGATTGGGTTTACATTAACAGAGTGAATTCTGTCCCATAGAAGGCACATGCGTGCTTTTGGGAGTATAGGTTCATATATGTTGGTTGTAGATAACCAGGTACATGACTATAATGCATAGAAGTAAGCTGAACTGTATGATAATGTTTGTGCCAAGTCAAAATTAGCCTTAAAAAACTAACCTAGCAGGGATAGATATATGGCTCAGCATTTAATAGTACTTGCTGTTCTTCCAGAGGACTCAAGGTCAGATCCCAAACCCTATATTTGCCAATAACTGTAACTTTAATTCCAGGGTGTCTAACACCTTACTAGTCTCCACAGACATACACACACACACAACATATTCTTTCTGTCTCTGTCTCCCTCTATTTCAGTCTCTGTCTCTCTTACAGATACACACATACACATGAATAAAAACTTTAAAAGTATAGCAACACTATATCTAGTATAGATAATATAATTAAGTTTAATAGAATATTTATAGCAAAAGATACTACCCTGAATGGTGAAAAAAATATTCTAAGACATATCAGATTATCTGAAGCTGAGCTAAGTTTAACGGTTTAAACATAAAAATATCCATTGACACACCATCAGACTCTGATTTCTTGACTGAATGAATATGTTGAAGAAGTGTCATCTGGCGTTCCTGAAGGCTATGTGTGTATGTGTGTGTGTCCTCAAAAGTTGTGCAAATTTGAGGTAAGAGGTAAGAATCTAAAAGTTTATCTTTCACTGTTCTGCAACATAGGTCATGGTGAGAAGTATCTGATAGTATCTTTTCCCTTCAGGATGAAGAAAGTTTTTGATATAATATTTATTTTTTATTTATGAAATCACAGATTTCTTTGTTTCCTGGGAGCTCACTGTGGAAAGACTCTTACTGATTTTGAATATTTTCTTATCGGTTTGAAAGTCCTATACAATAGCATATATCTCCTTATATAAGATATGGCTTATGTAAGTTTTTACTTAATTCTTTAAAGACTCTCTAAGATATAATGAACCTTCTATTTAGAAGAACTGATGGGAGTGTCTTTGGCTAAGGAATCCAAATGCATTAGTCAGTTGTGAAAATTAGTACCATTTGTTTATTAAACTCACAGTCTAGAGAATTGAAGATAAAAGACAAGATGAAAATTTGTACACTACTCAATTTTTACAAAAAGTTAAATAATTTTTCACTAAAAAAGTTTTTCATTATTATGTTATTTAATAAGAATATCTCAAATAGAAATATAATTCTTTTCTCATTTTACCTTTTAAATGATAATATAATTACAACATTCCCCCCCCCAAACTTCTATATACCCCTCCCAAATCTTCTTCAAATTCATGGCTTGTTTTATTCACTAATTGTTATTTACATTCATATATGTAATATATATGTATATATATGTGTATGTGTATATTTATAAAGAGGAAACTCCTCCATTGCTGGTGGGACTGCAAGCTGGTAAAACAACTTTGGAAATCAATCTGGCGGTTCCTCAGAAAATTGGAATAGTTCTACCTAAAGACCCAGCTATACAACTTCTGGGCATATATCCAAAAGATGCTTCATCATACCACAAGGAAACATGCTTTATTATGTTCACAGCAAATTATTTGTAATAGCCAGAAGTGGAAAAAGTGTCTAAAGGAAATACAGGGACAAAGAGTGGAGCAGAGACTGAAGGAAAGGCCATCCAGAGACTGCCCCACGTAGGGATTCATCTCATGTTCAGACAGCAAACCCAGACACTATTGCTGATGCCAAGAAGTGCATGCTGACAGGAGCCTGCTATGGCTGTTCCCTGAGAGATTCTACCAGCAGCTGCTAGAGGTAACTGAACTTTTGATAATGTTAGCAAAGTATGCTATAAACAAGAAAAATCAAAAGAGAAAATGCACAAGGCATTTGTTCCCTTGAAAGTCTGAAGCAGATAAAAATTTGTTAGTTTTTTCTTGAGGGTTAAGAGAAGAAAGAGAAAAAAATCAGCGATACAGGAAGGAGTGAAGACTCACTCTTGAGTTTATTGCAGGCTAGATCCATAGCATTTGTCTTTTTTATAGCGTGCATGTTGTATCTTGACAGTAGTCCTGTGTTTTCTTTCATCCTCTTTGTTGAAAATAGGTTCTATTTTCATACAACTTACCCTGATTACAATTATCCCTCTGTCTACTCCTTTTAGTTCCTCCCCACTTCTTCTCCCATCTGGATCCATTCCCTTTGCATGTCTCATTAGAAAAGGACAGGTTTCTAAGAAACACCAAAAGAACATAAGAAAATATAATAAGACAAAACCAAAGTCATCACATTGAAGCTGGAAAAGGGAAACAAATAGAAGTAAAAAGAGCCCTAAGAGCTAGCAGAATAATCAGAGGCCCACACATTCGCAACTCAGGGGTCCCACAAAAATATTAAACTGAAAACCATATATATATACATACAGAGGACCTGGTGTAGACCTGTGTCTGCCTGTGCATGCTGCCTCACTTTTCTGTGAGTCTATATAAGCTTTGCTCAGTTGACTTAGAGGGCTTTGTTTTCTTGATGCCTTCCATCCCCTCTGAATCTTAAACTCTCTATTTCCTCTTCCACAGGGTTCCCTGAGCTCTGAGGGGACTTAATAGAGGCATCCTATTTAGAGCTATGCCTTCCAAAGTTCGTTCGTTCTCTCTCTCTCCCTCTCTCTCTCTCTCTCTCTCTCTCTCTGAAATGTTGGGCTGTGAGTCTCTGTATTTGTTCCCATGTTCTGCAGGAGGAAGCTTCTCTGATGATGCCTGAATACAGCACTGATCTATGAGGACAGCAGAATATCATTAGGAGTTATTTTATCACTATTTTTAAGACCAGTAGTATTTAGTTTTACTTTAGGTTCCTGGAAATCTAGTCTCTGATTCTTGATAACTCAAGCAGTGCAGGGTCTGGATTCCACCTAGTGGAGTAGGCCTTAAGTCAAATCCAATATTGGCACAAGCTTTGTGCCACTGTTGCCCTAGCATATTTTACAGGCAGGACAGCACTGTGGATCAAAGGTTTGTGGCTGGTATTTATCTTTCTCTTTTAGTACCCTGCAGAGTACTTTCCTACACCAAAGACACTAGAACATAGGGTCTACATCTCCATGGTCATTGACTTGTGTGAGGGTTGTCTTCAGCAATGGGGCCTTGTTGTCAGTTTGTGAAAAGCAACAGCCTCAGGATTTCAATGGAACTCCTTTGGCCAACAATTCAACTGAATGTAAACCAGACCTAGTACTAGAAGCTTCCGTTAGTGAAAAGAGATGGTCAATTTCCCCATTATCTGGAAACTTTATTAGGATAGCTTCCATATATTTTAGGAAGTTTTCACTGCACTTAGTTTTCATATGGTCCTCCAAATGCCCCTCAATTCTAGCTGTCTTTCCTTGTATTCCCTCCCTCAGACACCTCTTCCCTCCCCTTTCTATATGATCCTTCTGTCTCAGTACCCTACCACTACCAGTAAACCCATAAAATCTATTATTTCCCTTCACAAGGAGATCCACGTGCCCTCCCTAATCCTTTCCTCTATACCTAATCTCTCTAAATCTACAAATTGTAGCTTTAATGTTCCGAATATAAGTGATTACATACTACATTTATCTTTCTGAGTCTTACCTCACACAGAATGATTATTTTTTACTTTCATCCATTTGTCTGAAAATTTCATGATATCACCTTATAACAGCTGACCAATACTCTATTGTGGAAATGAATATTTTCTTTATCCATTCTTCTGTTGAAGGACAGCTAGGTAGTTTCCTGGACATTATGAATGAGCAGCAATGAACGGAGTTGAGCAAGTGTCCTTATAGTAGATAGAATGAAGTACCCTTCGGATATATTGTTGACAAACATTTTAAAAATGTTTAACACCATTTAAGGAAATGCAAAATCAAACTACATTGAAATGTTATCACACCCTAGTCAGAACGGCCAAATTAATAAAACAAACAGGGTATTGGAATAACAGAATGCCAAACTTTATTCTGTTCTTGGTTGCCTTGGTAACTAAAACAAAAAAGAACTTTTTAAATAAAAAAATTCCAAGTAACCATTACAATAAAACTTAAATTTGTATCAAATTATTAATTTAAATTTGTTTAGAAAATTTGTGTGGTACTGGGAGTTGTATTTGGTAGCATATGATGTCTAATTTGGACATTGTCTCTCCCATCATATGATGAGTCCATTTAAATTCCTTTTATATATGTATATATTTTAGGAAGTTTCTAGAGGAGTGTTTCCATATGGCTTTTCAAAAGGCTTTTTGTAGGCGGCCGAAGAGACGGTGCCGGTTTCCAACATGGCCGGCGCCGCGTCAGGCTCAAGCCCCTCCCGAGAGGGCTTATGCAAATGAGGCTCGAGCCCTAACCAATCATGGGCTTATGAGACATGGCCCTAGCCAATCCTGGGGCTTATGAAAATGAGGTATTGGCCCTAACCAATCCTGAGAGAATAGGCCGCCAGGTCCGCCCCCTTAGAAGGGTATATAACAACTGCAGTTCAGCTGCTGGGGTGAGTGAAGGAAGATTGTTCAGAATAAAAGAGCTGTGAAGAGAAGAATCCAGGTGTGTCGTGTCTTAGGCTGAGAAGACGCGACAGCTTTTAATGTTAGTTGTCCCTCTCTATAATCCTGCCCTCCCATCCTCCTTCAATCTTCCTAGTCTACTTTTCCTTTTATCTGTCTGTGACACTATATTGTAGTTCCCCTTCCATAGGAGAGCCTCACCTCCCCCTGTTCCCCTGTGGATACTCTAAATGAAAGGTACGTATCTAAAGCTCAAAAGCTAATTTACACATATAAAAGAAAACAGCCTTTTTTTTCTGTTCTGATTTTGAGTTACCTTGCTCAATTGTGGTTAATAGCTCCAACCATTTACTTGTGAATCTCATCATCTCATTTTTATTAACATGAATAATTTCCATTGTGTAAATGTACCATATATTTTATTATCCATTCATCAGCTGATGGATATTTAGACTCTTTCTAATTTCTGGCTATTATGAATACAGCAGCAATGAACATGAATGGACAAGTATTTTTGTAGTATGTTATAGAGTCCTTTGAGTATATGCCCAAGAGCGGTATAGCTGGATCTTGTGGTAGATTGATTTTCACCTTTCTGAAGAACCTCTACACCAATTTCCATAGTGATTACACCAATTTCACTCCCACAAGTAGTGAATAATTGTTTCCCTTTCCCCACATCCTCACCAGCATGTCTTGTCATTTGTTTGATTAATTTTGACCATTCTGGCTAGGGTAAGATAAAATTTCAAAGTAGTTTTAATTTTTATTTTCCTGGTACCTAAGGATGTTAAAAATTTTTAAATGCTTATTAGCCATTTATGGTTCATCTTTTGAGAACTTTGTTTAGTTCTACATCCCATTTTTAATTCGGTTATTTGATTTCTTGATGCTCATTTTATAAATTATTTGTGTATTCTAGATACTAACCCTCTAGTAGATTTATAATTTGTAAAAATGGTTTTCTATTCTGTAGACTATCTCTTCTCTCAGATAAGGTATCCTTTACTGTTCAGAAAGTTTTTAGTTTTGTGTGGTTCCATTTATTAATTATTGATCAAAATGCCTGTACTATTATTTAGGGCTTATTCAGAAAGTATTTCCTGTGCTAATGAGTTCAATCATATCCTAGGTCTCTGGGAGAACAGTCAGTGCTCTTTCTACTGAGTATTTCTCTTGCTTGCATTTCTATATGGACATGATGGAGTCAAACTAGAAGTGAGAGTAGGAAGAGATACACAAATATACAATTTCATGGATACCAAACAAAACACTATTGCATGATGAAGCAATGATCCAAGAAATTAAAAAGTTAAAAAAAAAATAAGAAAATGAGAGTTCAACATACCAAAATTTGTGGGAAACAATGTGAAGTTGTAAGAAGGAAGTTTATAATTGTATATGCCTCTGTTGAAAATATATCAGAAATAACTTAAAGATGCCCCTCAGAGTCTAAGGAAAAAACATGTAACCAGAAGTGAATAAACGTCAGAAAAAACTAAGGAAATAGAACAGAAACCAATGAAGTGAAAAATAAAGTTGGTTCTTGAAAAGATAAACAAAATTAGCAAACCATTGGCTAAGTTAAAAGAAAGTGAATATCAAATTAAAAAATTAGAATTGAAATTGTATGATAGCACAAAGATACTAATGAAATTATAATCATTAGAGCACATCTTAAAAACTTATTCTCTAATAAGTTAAAAAAAATCTAGAATGGATCAATATCTAGACACATATTTTGTGCCAAAATTAAAATAATAATATTTGAAGGAGCTGGAGAGATGGCTCAGAAATTAAGAGCACTTTATGCATTTGCAAAAGTCCTGAGTTTGGTTCTGGCTCACAACCATCTGCAATTCCAGTTCCAGGGTATCTTTCACATTCTTCTGCTCTTTATAGACACTGTGCATACAGGATGCACAGTCATGCGAATGCAAACACATCAAAATCTTTGTAAGCTAAAAATAATTTATGAACAACATTAAGAGATCTATAGTAAGCAATAAGGTTAATGTAGTAGTAAAGATTTCTTTAAAGAAAACCAACAACAAAATTCAGGTCCCAGTGGATTCACTAATGAATTCTACTAGCCCATTAGAGAACAAATACCAGTTTTTCCCAAATAGTTCACTAGAACACAAAAGGAAGTGAACAATCTCATTTTAAAAAGCCAATATTACCCTGACACTCAAATCCATAACACCACACACACACACACACACACACACAAATAGCATTTTCCATGATGAACATGGTTACAAAATTCTCAATAAAATACTTGAATTTTTTTAAATCTAGGAATAAAACTAAGAAGGCAAATGATTTCTACAAGGTAAACTTCAAAACAATAAGAAAACAACAAAAAGGAAATTGAAAAAAATAATACTAAACCGTGGAAAGATATTTCATTCTCCTGGCTTGACAGAATTAGTATAAGAAAGTGCTTATAGTACAAAAGCAATCTACATATAAAATGCAATCCCCATCCAAATTACCATTTCAGTCTTGAAAGACTTACAAAAGCTATCCTAAAATGTGTCTAGGAGCAAAAAAGGCCATGGATATTCAAATCAACCAAAGCAGGATGAACACTACTGGACATAAAACTATAGTACACATCCATAGAGACAAAGACAGCATAGACTGACACAAAGGCAGACGTGTAGAGCAACGAATTATAATAGTGGACTGAGACCCAAGTTCACAGAGCTTATAGCTAATTCTGAAAACAATGTAAAGACATTTACTGTGGAAAACAAAGGATATCCTGTTTGACAAATACTGAAAAGCTCTATCTTTCACTCTGCAAAAAAGTCAATTTAGAGTCAAAAAAATGATAAAGTAAAAAGGACATTAATTTAAAATCTGAAATACTGGAGCTCTTAGAGGAAAACATGTTGTTTTGTCTACATATATGTCTATGAACCACATTCATGTCTAGTGCCCATGGAAGCTAAAAGAGGGTATTCGATTTCCTGGAACTGGAGTTACAGAGAGTTGTCAGCCACCACCAGTGATCTTTTTTGTTTGTTTGTTTGTTTTATTTATTTATTTTTATTTAAATCACACCGTAATTTACTTATTCACACAGGGGTTATAAACACAAAAAGGCAGGATGTGGGGAAGGGGATGACACCGGAGCATAGGTGTTCAGGGGAAGTACGGATACCATTCAGAACAGGGTATCAGCTGGTTGAAGGTTCAGGGGACAGGTCACTATGACTCTGCCTATGATTCACTTGTCCTTATCTAAGTTGGTACTGTCCACCGAGGCTGCCTATTTATAAGATCTATGACTACTCAGGCTGGTAAGTTTCCACAGAAGCTGCCTGTTTACAATAGCTTATAGCCTGCTGTTTCAGTGTTTTTCCACAGAGACCCAAGACTTTGTGTTAGCATGTATGTATGTCAGGCCTATTGCTGATTTTAGGCCTATAGCTGATTGTAGGCCTTCAGTGTATAAGCAGGGCGGCCCTTGACATCTCCTCCCTTCTCTAAGTATAGAAGGGCTTTGGCAATTCTAATCTTGTGAAGATGGGGATAGAGGCCTGACCTCCAATAATTGAAGTGGACCTTGTAATGGCTCCGGACCTCCTGTCATTGTCCAGTGAGGCATGAGGGCCATACCCATCCCAATGTCTTTTTCCTGGAGAGGGGATACTTTTGACATCAACCCCTATGCAGTCAGGCTTGTCCCTCAGGGAACCCAGAGAGATATTTTTAGTTTTTATTTATATTCCCTTGCAGTGCTTAGCCTCGCAGCTTAAGCAAGAAAGTATTTTCAACAAATGGTGCTGGTCCAACTGGAGGTCAACATGTAGAAGAATGCAAATTGATCCATACTTATCTCCTTGTACAAAGCTCAATTCCAAGTGGATCAAGGACCTCCACATAAAACCAGCTACACTGAAACTAATACAAGAGAAAATAGGGGAAAGCCTTGAACACATGGGCACAGGGAAACGTTCCTGAACAGAACACCAATGGCTTATGCTCTAAGACCACAAATAGACAAATGGGACCTCATAAACTGCAAACCTTCTGTAAAGCAAAGGACACTGTCAATAGGACAAAGTAGGAACCACCACCAGTGATCTTAACTGCTGAGCCATCTCCTGCACTCCCTTGTTGGGAGCCAACTCCTAGCAGAAAGCGGCTATTATCTTTGCAGCCATCTCGGACCATATACCCTGACAAGAGACTTGTTTTCCACAGCCTACAACAGCTGAGCACACTCTGGTAAAATATTGTTTTTCTCACAAATCCTGTTTTGTTGTATAGTGCCCACGGCTGCAAGGCATGTGGCAAAGTGTCTTCAGCTACATTCCCTGCTTGTACTTATATACCCATGATTTCCTTTCAATAAAGGGGACTTGATCAGACCCTCTGTCTTGTCCACATTCTTCGAGTCTCTTGCCCCTCCATCCCCTCTCTCTCACTCTTGGTAGACCCTGTTGACTGATCCTTGGACAGGAGCACTTGGCCCCCATATGTGGGGCAGCGTGGACTGGGTCACTCCCTGAAGTTTCCTATATATCAGTAGTAAAGTTGCTATGAAATAAAGTGGAAAAATTATTCTATTCTCAGTTTCAGAAACAAAACACAGCAAAATAAACCCTGAGAATAAACTTAACCAAGGAAGTAAAAGATTTCTAAATGAAAACTTTAACACAATGGTGAAAGGAACTGAAGACACTAGAAGATGGGAAAGAAATCCATGGCCATGCTTTGGCAAAATTATAGTGTATAAGTATATTTTTCAAAGCAATGAGAACAAAATCCCATTCAAAAGTCCAATGACATTCATTCTAGTTTGCTTCTCTGCTGTTATGATAATCATCATCGACCAAAAGCACCTTGCTGAGGAAATGGGTTATTGGGTTTACAGGTTTCAAACCATTTTCAAGGGAAGTCAGTCAGGGCAGGAACTCAAGAAGTGGAAGCTGCAACTGGCAGGACCATGGAAGAGTGCTGCCTACCACCATGGCGCAATAAAATGCTTTCTTATACAACCCAAGACCACCTGCCCAGGAGTGGGCTAGACCCTCCTACCTCAATCATTAATCAAAAATAAAGTCCCCACAGACTTGCCTATAGGCCAGTCTGATGGAGGAAATTCCCCACTTGAGGGTCCCCTTCCCAGGATACTCTAGTTTGTGTCAAGTTGACAAAAACTAACAAGTGTGACATTCTTTACAGAACTAAGAATTCCTAAAATGCACATAGGAATTTGAAAGATTCCAAACAGCCAGAGCCAGCATACACAGAAAGCATACTGGAGGCACCATAACATCTGATCTCATGTTGCAAAGCCTCCATGACAAAACACAGCATGGGACTTGCACACAGGCAGATATGTAATAGAAGCCTTAGAAATAAATACACAAAAATATGGCCAACTTTTTTTTAAAAAGGCATGAAAAACTATATTAGAAAGCAAGCAGCTCTTTACTAAATGATACCAGAAAACTGGTCACGCATATGCAAAAGCAAATTGAATGTGCACGTCTCATCCTGTACAAAAAGCAATTGAGGACTGGGCTGGTTAGTTTTCTGTCAACTTAGCACAAGCTAAGGTCATCTGGGAAGAGAGGATCTCAACTGACAAAATGCTTCCATCAGATTGGTCTGTAGACAAGTCTGTGGAGACATTTTATTCATTCATGATTTATGTGAGAGGGTCTAGTTCACTGGGGACAGTATCCCCTTTTGCAGGTGGCCCTGGGTTATACAAGAAAACAGACAAACAAGCCACGGAGAGCGAGGCAGTAAGCAGTATATGTTCATGTCCTCTGCTTCAGTTCTTACCTCTATGTCTCTGCTTTGTGTTCCTGTCCTGGCTTTCTTCACAATGGCCTGTGATTGGGACATGTAAGCAAAATAAGCACTTCCTTCCAAAGGTTTTTTTTTTTTGGTCAGTATTTTATCTTAGCAATAGTAAAGCAAACTAGAACAAGAATGGATCAAAGACATTACTATAAAATCCTGAAAGGTTGTTAGAGAAAAACAGGGAAAATTGAGCCCTGGGACCCCAATGGAAGAGCTAGAGGAAGGACTGAAGGAGCTGAAGGGGATTGCAACCCCATAGGAAGAACAACTACCTGGATCCCCAGAGCTCACAGAGACTAAACCACCAACCAAGAAGTACACATGGAGGGACCCGTGGCTCCAACTACATATGTAGCAGAGGATGGCCTTATCTGGCATCAATGTGAGGGGAGGCCCTTGGTTCTGTGGAAGCTTGATACCCCAGCATAGGCAGATGCTAGATCAGTAGAGGGGAGTGGGTGAGTGGGTGGAGGAGCACCCTCATAGAGGCTTGCAGAGGGGAAAATGGGAAGGGGGATATAATTTGAAATGTAAATGAATAAAATGATTAATAAAAAAGATACAGGAATGGGGAAAATTCTGGAGGAAAAGACTCTAGTAGAACAAGAAATAACTTGAAGAATCAACCAATGAAGTTATCTGAAATTTAAAACTTTCTGCATATCAAAGGAAACAGTGAGTGCTGAAGAGATAGACTACAGAATAGGAGGAAGTCTTTGCTAGTAGTTATACCTCAGACAAGTAATGAATATCTAGATTATATTTACACAAAAAACTATATAGGATAAACATGCAAACCACCAAATATTTCGACCAATAAATAGGCTAACAAACTGAACAGACAGATCTCAAAATAAGAAATATAAATGGTCAATAAACACTCAAAAAAGTGTTCAACATCCACAGTGATCATAGAAATGCAAAGTAGTTTTACTTTGAAAGTTCATCTCACCCCTGATGGGATACCCAGCATAAGGAAAACAAATGGCAGCAAATGCAAGCGAGGATGTGTGTGAAGAAGAGTACTGATTCACTGCTACTCAGAGTATTGCAGCCACTATAGAAATCAGCAGGAAAGTTTCTCTGAAAACTAAAAGTAGAACTAGCATGTGATACAGCTGTACCACATCTGGATATAGCCAAACAAGTTTTGTTCAGAACAATTCTTATTGCTACACGGTTCACTAGATGTTCATTGACAGTTGAATGGATAAGGAAAACATTCTACTTATGCATTGGAACGTTCTTCAGCTGTAAAAGAATGAAATCATGACATTTACAGGAAAATGGGTGGAAGTGGAAGTTATGTTCAGCGGAGTATCCCAGATTCACAAACACAATGTCACATGCAGATCCTAGAATTTAAATTTTATGATGTGTATACGAATGTGGATGTTACATAGGTTATAAAAATAAAAAAGGGATCCTAAGAGGGGCAAATGAGGTTATATATAGTAGAGGGTTATGAGGAAGACGAAAGGGTGAATAGAATTCATGAAAGCAGAGGTGAGGCTAGTGAGTGGAGAATGGGAATCAGCATGAAAGAACAAGGGAGAGCATAAAATACCAGGTTGAAAACCATTACTTTGTATACTAATTTTTTAAAAATTAAAAATTAAAAACATACATTTTCTGTATAGCAAAGGAAACAGCTGTCACAATATAGAAATAGCATAGAGACTTGGATATTATCTTTGCTAGCTGAACATCTGAGAGGGAATTTCTATAATTGTGGAGAACATATATGAAAGGCAAATTAATAGAAATTCAAAGTTATCTTAATCACACACAGACTGACCAATAGAGGTCTAAGCACACAAGCCGTGTGGGAAACAGTAGCAGCATATACTACTCAATTCCAGAGTTACTTTGATTGTTAAGTACCAAGGTCTAAAAGTTTACTGGGAATTTGGGTAGCATGGTCTCCCTGCAATTCTGGAGTTACAAACCCACCAAGGACTGTTTCCTAACCAGTGAGAGTTATTACCCACTAGTAGCCTTCATCTGCAGGGCTTAACACATTTTCCCCATAGAAATGCTATGCATGTCTCATTTGGATGTAGCATTATATTTTTTAAGTATCTGGAATGAATGGAAAGAATCCTCACCCCCCTCACACACGCACACACAAAAGCTACCTATTTTGGCCACAGTGTATTGTGCCCAAAGTTCTGGAAAAATGAGAGTGGGAGCAAGAAAAGGGGAGAGACAACACAAACTTAAATAAATTGATGAAACACAGATTGGAAGAACAAGCCTCGGAGCTTCTAATACTTTTAGAGCTATTCTCAGGGGTCTTTCTCAAGGATATGTGTGGGTATCTGAGAATGAGAAGCAAAGAGCTCTAATCATTTGGTCTCTGGTCCAGAGTTGGCATCAAGGGATGCTTTATTTAACCCCAGAACTCCCAGACTTAATCCCCCACTCCTCTCTAGGATCATTGTGGGAAATTTACTTTCAGTTTCCTTAGACTTTGTTTTAGAGTTTCTATTGCCATCATAAAACACACTAACCAGAAGCAACGTTGGAGGAAAGGGTTTCTTTTGTCTAATAGCTTGTACTCCAGGAAGTCAGGGCAAGAATTCAACTTAGGTACCTGGAGGTAAAAAGTGGGACAGAGGCCAGGAAGGAGTACTATTTACAGGCTTGCTTCTCATGGCTTTGGCAGCCTGCTTTCTTATAGAACCCAGGACCACAAGGACAGGGATCACACCTCTCCACAGCAGGTGAGCTCTTCCACATCAATTATTAATCAAGAGAATGCCCTACAAACTTGCTTACTGACAGGAGCCTGATATAGCTGTCTCCTTAGAGGTCTGCAAGAGTCTGACATACTCAGAGGCAGATGCTCACAGCTAACCATTAAACTGAGCATGGAGTTCCCAATGGAGAAGATAGAGTGAAGGCTGAAGGAGTTGAGAGGATTCGCGACACCATGAGGAAAGCAACAATCCAACCAACCAGAGCCCCCAGGGTCTAAGCCACTAGCCTGGGAGCGCTTAGGGAGGGACCCATGGCTCCAGCTATATATGCAAGGGAGCTATATATATAAGTAGGAGAAGAGATCCTTGGTCCCATGAAGGCTGGACATGGGGGGTAGGATATTCGAGGGTGGGGAGGTGAGGTACAGGGGAGGGTGGGTGGGGGTACACCAACGTGGAGGCGGGAAGAGGGGGGAAGGGATAGTGAGTTCCTGGGAGGGAGGGGGAAATGGGGTAAGGAGAGAACATCTGAAATGTAAAAAATAAAAAATTTTTTTCAATAAAAAAAAAAAAAAAAGAGCAATCTTATGGAGGCTTTTTCTCAATTAAGATTCCCTTTTCCCAAATCTTTACCAATCCTACATCTGATAGAGGGCTAATATCCAATATATACGAAGAACTCAAGAAATTAGACTCTAGATAGCCAAAAAACCCTATTTAAAATGGGATACAGTGCTAAACAAAAAATTGTCAACTGAGGAAACTCGAATGGCTGCGAAGCACCTAAGCAATGTTCAACATCCTTAGTCATCAGGGAAATGCAAATCAAAACAACCCTGAGATTCCACCTCACACCAGTCAGAATGGCTAAGATCAAAAACTCAGGTGATAGAAAATGCTGGCGAGGATGTGGAGAAAGAGGAACACCCTCCATTGTTGGTGGGATTGTAAGTTGGTACAACCACTCTGGAAATCAGTCTGGTGGTTCTTCAGAAAATTGAACATAGCATTACCTGAGGACCCAGTTATACCACTCCTGGGCATATACCCAGAAGATGCTCTAACATATAACAAGGACACATGCTCCACTATGTTCATAGCAGCCTTATTTATAATAGCCAGATGCTGGAAAGAACCCAAATGTCCTTCAACAGAGGAATGGATACAGAAAATGTGGTACATTTACACAATGAAGTACTACCCAGCTATTAAAAACAACGACTTCATGAAATTCTTAGGCAAATGGATGGAACTAGAAAATATCATCCTGAGTGAGGTAACCCAATCACAAAAGAACACACATGGTATACACTCACTGATAATTGGATATTAGCCCAGAAGCTTGAAATACCCAAGATTCAACTCACAGACCACATGAAGCTCATGAAGAAGGAAGACCAAAGTGTGGGTGCTTCAGTCCTTTTTAGAAGGAGTAACAAAATACTCAAGGGAGCGAATATGGAGATAAAGTGTGGGACAGAAACTGGAGGAGGGGCTGTCTGGAGACTGTCCCACCTGGGGATTCATCCCATGTGCAGTCACCAAAGGTAGAAGCTGATGTGGATATCAGGAAGTGGATGCTGATAGGAGCCTGATATAGCTGTCTCCTTAGAGGTCTGCAAGAGTCTGACATATACAGAGGTGGATGCTCACAGCTAACCATTGAACTGATCATGGGGTTCCCAATGGAGGAGTTAGAGAGAAGACTGAAGGAGCTGAAGGGTTTGCAGCCCATGAAGAGAGCAACAGTACCAACCAACCAGAGCTCCCAGGGTCTAAACCACCAGCCTGGGAGCACATAGGGAGGGACCCATGGCTCCAGCTGTATATGTAGGGGAGGGGGATGGGATAGGGGGTTCCTGGGTGGTGGTGGGAAATAGGGAAAGGGGATTACATCTGAAATGTAAATAAAATATCCAATAAAAAAAGAAAAAAAGAAATAAACATTAAATTTGGAATAAGAATGGTTCTCTTTTTTTAAAGTTCTGTCTGAAACATCATTAAACTTCTGTAAATATTTTTGATTTAATGTCTTAGATCTGTTAACTTTCTCCTCTAATTGTCAGTATTTTAATGCCAAAAGAAAATGATTCAGCAGTTGTATGTAAAGTTGCAGAGCAGCCCCACTCCTCAGCAGTAGAGATGAGTTCACACCATTTACGTTTTACAGCGTTTTTGGAAAGCATAAATTGTGACATTAGCTATCATACCACTTTTTGATGACATAATGTAACCTTCGAAGTTAATATGAAATGATGCTTCATATTTGCTCCGTAAACTCCATAGTCACCGTTTTTGCATTAAACATGGAGAAAATAAGAGTAAAGCTTCCCATTACCTACCCACTCCCTTAAAACTCTCAAAGGAAACGCCTAGACCTTCAGGAACAATTAGAGTCCATGTTCATATCCAACCACAGACCCTCAGCAATAAGAAGAAAGCTAGAAAGTTGCTCTGGAGATTCGCAGAACCACACTGGGCAATTAGCAACCACCAGCTACAGCTAAAGATGTCTCTTATCTTGGTTATCTGCTTTGTTATGGGGAATCTCCCTCCTCCACGCCCCGCCCCCCAAATTTCTCTGCCCATTTCTTAACAGGTTTCTGTGTAAAACTTTGTTTTGTTCCAGTCCTACTGTTCTATTTTCCTTTTAACTGTCGAAGAGTATTCCTAAAATTTACTTACTACCCTAAACAACTATGTTAGCTGAATAATACAGAATACTGTATGTTAAACACACTGCCTTCTGTTTGTGTTAAATAATGGGGACTTGAAAACCTGACTCTTGAAACAAACATCTTACAGAACTGATAGTATTTTAGACACAAGGTGATGAACAAAAGACAGTCTTACAGATTCCACAACAGCTAACCTCATTCCCTCCAAAAATAGAGATAGACAACATAATCTATCTCTTGCATAGTTGCTTCCTTGTGATTTGGGACTTGAGAAGAGGAAGTCTGAAATGCTAGTCAAGACCATGGATTTGAGGAAGCAGAGGATGGTAGGAGACCCAAAGAAATTCTGTCAAGAGCTCTGGTTTACTGGACATCAGGTGAGGTAATTTCACCCAAAAGAACCTGAAGAGACAGGGAGCAATCTCATTATTATAAGAATAGGAACCAGTGAGCTAAGGACATAGAAGAGTTAGCAACCCACAGCAGACCAAAGGATAGCCTTGGAGTTGGTTTTTGCAGGTCATAGCTTGCAAGCTCCATCTTTTTCACTTGTCTGGACTGGTTCATTGGCTTTCAGCAAGTCCAGGGCTCCATCAACCAAAGGAGTCATTTCCCTTACCTGTGGCAGAGGAGATATAGAACTACCTGAGGTTACCTAATCCAGGTTCCTCAGTCCCTACTCACAAGTACTTGTTATGCATTTCAAAATTCACTCTAACCTCCTGGTTCTTCCCTCCCCTCACTTGCTATCCTCCTCCCAACTCAGTTATTTCTTGCTATCTCCACTCTTCTCTTCCCTAGCCCTAGCCATGTCCAGTATACTTTCTTTGCTCTGTACTCTTCAAGATGCCTCTAGATAGTCTCTCTCTCTCTCTCTCTCTCTCTCTCTCTCTCTCTCTCTCTCTCAATAATTGCAGCTTCATTTGATGGACTGTTCTAATGAAAGTGCAGAAGACAAGGAATACTGAGAGAAACATGGCTTGGGAGGCTTTGCTCATGAGATTTCAGAGGGGAACAAGGACTCTATCAGACACTAGACTAGAGGCCATTCATGTGATAGTTTGGCAAAGAATCTGGCTACATTCTGTCCATACCCTGATAATTTGAATGAAGCTGAATTAAAATGTAGTGGATTGATTTGGTGGGAGGGGTGCAGAGAGAATTTCAAGGTAGGATGGTCTTCTGACTGGTGCTGAAAAGAAGACTGCAATTATTAAGGGGATTAGCACCATTAAAGGAAAGCTTGATCCTCTGTTCTCCAAAAATAGGAAAGGCAAACAAGACCCAGCCTACTAAAGGCTCTGTGGTAGTTTGACTAAGAACACCCCCTCAACCCCCAGGTTCATATATTTAAATGCTTAGTCTTCAGGAAATATCACTATTTGAGAAGAATCAGCCTGTGTATCTGAATATTGCTCCCAAATACTGCTCCATCGTCACAACTACCATGATACTGGGCTAAACCTCTGAAACTGTAAGCAAGACTCCAATTAATGTTTTCTTTTATAAGATTTGGTTTGGTCATGGTGTCTCTTCACAGCAACAGAACAATTACAGGTTCAAACTTGTGAAAGGAGCGACCTTAAGAGGTTTTATGTTTCTAGAAATCAAGCACCTTGGAAGTGACTTGGAAGTTACACCCTGGCCTATCACACAGAAGCTGCTGCAACTGTGGTCCAAGGGGTATATGCTCCATCCTGATCTTACAGCACAACTCGGCATGGCATCCATATTGCACTGTTTTTGGAGGTGTGAAAGAAATTAGATTAGATGGTTACTGGCTTTTTTTTCTCTGCAGTTTGAGAGATCTGCTGAGTCCTGGGTACATATGTATATTATTATATTAACTTCCTTCTTCCATGTCTTTATATAGGCTTA
Organism: Mastomys natalensis; assembly: GCA_021653895.1. Classification (NCBI taxonomy): domain Eukaryota; kingdom Metazoa; phylum Chordata; class Mammalia; order Rodentia; family Muridae; genus Mastomys; species Mastomys natalensis. The sequence continues at coordinate 9,188 of JAJTUV010003283.1, read as the reverse complement.
GAGCAGAAGGTATGTCTCAGATTAGTAATAGATTTTCCCAGCTCAAATGATCTGGATTAAAGATCAGTCTTCCCACCTCAAGATCAGAATTAAATGTGTGTCTTTTCCCAACTCAAAAGATCTGTATTAAAGGAGTGTCTTCTTACCTCAAATATCTGGATTAGAAGCAGATCTTCCTACTTCAAATTAACCAAAAATCCCTCATAGATGTGCCCTCCATTTTTAATTCTAGAGGTAGTCAAGTCAACAACCAAGAATAGCTATCACAAGTCTACCCCTTGTCACGTTAACACACAATTATAGCTCCTTATGTTGTGATTAATTTCCAAATGAAAAAACAACCAGGTCACAATAATTCTTAAACATGATATAACTATCATCCATACAACTGCAAACACATTTTAAATTTAGAATAGATGAGAATTTCACTTGAGGGATATTATTTTAGTCTCAAACTTAAATAGAAATACCACTGATAGTTTCTTAATTGATTTTGCACTGCATGATAAAAAAATTTTAGGAAAGTAAATACAAATATCTGTCCAAACACATTCTTAACAAAATACTACAGAAACATTCATGTCAACAATAATCCTCATTTCTGTAAGTGGTCACATGGCTTTCGCTGCTATTTATTATAACTACCTTCCTCTCCTACCCATTTGGGATTTCCTCCAACCTCAGCAAAAATCTCTGCAGGTCTTGGCTCTTTTCCTGGAGGAGTTGACCCATACCTTCATTCCTGATGAGACTGTGTGCCCTTTTTCATCTGGATTAGGTTGTTGTAGTTTCCCATTGACTTTAATCACAGGGCACGGTAGCACCAAGAGATCTGCTCTTCAGACTTCATCTTTCTTACCTCCATTGTGGAGAAGCAATCCAATTTCCCCTTGGTAATTTGGATGGACCAATCATCTCTCTAACAATATCATTCCTTTCTTGGCCTATTGGCTTAAGAGCATCGGAAGTCCAAAGTGGCCAGGGGCAAGTCTAAACTTCCAGTTCAAAGGAATGCTTATTGTGGCTCCTGGCAGGAGAGCTTCCCATTCTGGAAGCAAAACCTCTAGACCAGAAGAATTAAGGTAGTGGGAACAGGAAAAAAAATTTAGTGGGTCATGAGTAGTGATATTGAGTGGAACTGTTCCCTTTTCTACTCTTTGATTCCCTACCCATGGATTCTGGCTATGGAAGAAACTGAAACATATCGGGCAGTGATTCAAAGCATATATATCCGCTTCTGGAGAACCCCGCCCTAGACCTTGAACCTGCTGCCGTTTAATTGGTGCTGTAACTGTGTCTTCAAAAGGCCATTCCACCGTTCTATCAGACCAACTGCTTCAGGGTGGTGGGGAAATGTTAAGATCAATGGATTCCATAATCATAGCTCCACTGTCACCTCTTTGGTTTTTGTGGGGCATTGCTGTGACAGTCCTCACCATGTTTTGGTGAGGATCATGGAAGGACTTTGGAACTTTAGGCTAGAAAAGTCATTGAGTGTTCAAAGCTTGGTGAGCTGTTCTGTAGGCTCTTGGAGAATAAGCATGTCAAGCGCAATGCAGATGAGAGCCTGGCATGTGACGTTTCAGAGGGAAATTTAAAGGCTCTATCAGGGCCATTTGTTATTTTGAATTAAGATTCCATAAGTTCTTGTTACCTGGAGCTGAAGAATCAGCTGTGGTTAAAAACATATCACAACTAGTAAAGTGAAATCTTTGCTTTGCTAGAATACTTGATGCTGGTCAGTTGTAGCTGAGAAATTAGTGGTAATTAAGATATACCATCATCGTTGAAGTGAAATCTGGAAAGTGTTTTCTGAGAGTGAGCACACAGAAGTTGTGTTCCAGACATGGCCAAGTGTGTACCTTGTGCTGGGAGCTGAACTTGGTGATCTAAGAGTTACCCAGGTGCTACTGGTTTTGAAGACACAAAGGGGCCATGGAGAGAAGCTCAGGCTTGGCAATGTGAGAGTCCAGGAGATGCCAGAGTTGAAGGTCCAGGAAGGAAGGGTCATACTGAGAAGGTGAGGCTTAGCACTATAAAGAGAGCAAGCCAGTAAGCAGCACCTATCCATGGCCTCTGTATTAGCCCCTGACTCCAGTTTCCTGCTCTGCCTGAGTTCCTGCCTTCAATGATTTTGATGAGGAACTGTTATATGGATGTGTGAGTTAACAAACAAATGAAAACCAAACCACTAAAACAAAAACCCTTTCGCTTTTGATCATGGTGTTTCATCACAGCAATAGTAACCCTAACTAAGACAATATGGCAGGATAGGAGTTCCTGAAAGGAGGCTCTGCTAGGCCACTGTGTGAAGCAGTGAGCAGTGAAGGTGAAGCCTTGGCAGCAATGGAGACCCCAAGATGTTGGAGGTGCCAGAGTCAAGATGAGTGAGTGGAATTACACACACACACACACACACACACAAGACAGAGATAGAGATTTTAGACAGCAGAGCTAGAGGAGCAGAACCACATAAGCCATTTAAAACCAAAATTCCAGCTTCAGATATTAGACATGGAACTACAGGATTTGGTGTTTGTCCTGCTTGGTTTTATTTTGGTCTTTGCTTTGGTCCTAACCTTTCTCACTATATTTTCATTCCTTCCTCCATTTTAGAATGAAACTGTATACTTTGTGACATAGTACATTGGAAATGAGGAATTTTTAATTTTCCAATGGGAGGGTTCACAAATAAGAGACTGCCTTGAGGCTCAGAAGACTCTTTAAACTTTTTAAGAGTATTGAGACATTAAAGAGTATAAGAACTTTTGGAATAGGCCTAAAAGATTTTTGCATTTATCACAAGAAAAACATGATCCTATGGGTAGGAGAGTGGGATGTTGTGCTTTGAATATGCTATGCTCCTTATAACCTCATGTGTTTGAACTCCTGGTTCCCAGATGGTGTCATTGTCTGTGAAGATTATGGGATCTTTAGAAAACACAGCCTTGCTTGAAGAAGTATGGCATTTTATGACCTGATCTCATTTGTTAACCTCTCCATGATTTTTCAGTGCCGAGTTAATATGATCTGCTGGATTTCTGCTCTTACCACTATACTTCTCTGTCTGTTACTATATCTTTCTCACCATGATAGATTATATTCCTATGTAACTGTAAGCCAAGATAAACCTTTCCTCACTTAAGTATATGTTGAAAGTCAATGGTATTTTATTTCTTTTGATATTTAGAAAGGTGCAAATTCTATTAAATGAAGGCATTTGTTGTTAATGCATGTGCCTTACACCAGTTTTGTCCCCTAACCTCTCCCTATGTCTATGCTTCTTCATCCATAACATAAGAAAAAAATCCTTCAGTGACCTTTCTGTGATGAGACTGTACCATTTCCAGTTTACTTTGAAGCTGTCTTGTAGCAAATATTTTATCCAAAATCTTCCCTAAAGGCAGGAAAAGACTCATAAGATTAATTAATATAGTTCTCCTTTTCAAGATAGGTGTGGTGGTTTGAATGAGAATGGCCCCATAGGCTCATAGGTTTAAAATACTCAGTCCCAGGTGGTGGAACTGTTTGCTAAGTATTAGGAGGTATGGCCTTGTGGGAGGAGGTGTGTCACTGGGGGTGGGCTTTAAGGTTTGCCATTCTCAGTTGGCTCTCTTTGCCACTTGTTTGTGAACCAAGATGTGAGCTCTCAGATACTGCTCCAGTGCCATACTTAGTAACATTACTTGCTTAAAATAATCAAACACATAACTCAAATCAAATACATAAACAAACTGTGTATGTGAATTCTATAACACCCATTAAACAGTATATACACAAAAATGAAAAGCAATGCTTGGCTCTGCACATCTAAAAAAAATGACACCTCAATCTGCTCTGGGGCTTAAAAGTCTCCCCCAAGGGGGCTGGAGAAATGGCTCAGCAGTTAAGAGCACTGACTGCTCTTCCAGAGGTCCTGAGTTCAATTCCCAACAACCACATGGTGGCTCATAACCATCTGTAATGGGATCTGATGCCCTCTTCTGGTGTGTCTGAAGACAGGGAGTGTATACTCACATACATAAAACAAATAAATAAGTCTTAAAAAAAAATCCCCCAAAATCCTAACCCTCAAATCAAAAACTTCTATTCAAAACTAAACTAACCTTCAGCTAAAATACATCACACAAATAAATAGCCTTAAAAATAAGCTTAAAACCACAATTAAAAAATTAAGATATAAGTATTATATAACCTTCAGCATAATAAAATATAATTTTATTATACTAACTACATATATTAATAAAATATAACTATTATACTATCTATCTATCTATCTATCTATCTATCTATCTATCTATCTATCTATCTATCTATCTACACATTCTTGCTTGCAACAAAGACACTGGTTGGGGGAAGGGTCTCTATTAGAATCCTTCCTGGAGGTTTTAGAGCTCTTATTTAGTGGACAGAGGAAGGTTGCTATGTGAAGATTCCAACCAATGTGTATGGGTAAACTTTGGATGAACTCAGAGATACTAAGATTTTTATGCTTTTCAAAACTTGAAAATACATTTTATCAGAAGTGCTGGACCCCGTGGCAAGCCCATTTCTCTGAGATCCTCTTCTGTTAGTTCCTGCAGGACCATCCCTGTTACCTCTTCATCAAGCAGGATTTGAGCATATTTCTCATCAATGTTAAGGTCTTCAGTTACCCATTTTCTTACATGTTCTTTGGTCCAGTCTTTGATCGATTTAGGTTGAGCTTCTTGTCTATTCATGTTGTTCCCAAGTGCACGGGATACTCCTCTTCTTCCATTTTCCATGGAGCTCCACCCAAGACGTTTCTCAGCTGTTCCCCCGTTTTCAGGTCCCTTATTGCGGGTGCCACCTGTAGCTGCCTGCGGCCACGGATCAACTGGGTTCACCTGAAAGGGGGGCTGGAAATGAAGAAAGGGATGGAGGGCAAGAGAAAATGAAGCCAAGACAAGGTTCTCTGAACAAGTGTATTCAGGTCCACTCAGAAGTAGAAGGAACATAGAAAGAGTGTCCTTCTACCTAGGATTTTCCATTGAGGGTCCTCTGGCATATGGCATAAAAGTAATCTAAGGAGGTATATTAGTTCAACAATGTTAATTTGCATTGTATTTAATCTTTCTAGCCTATAGAATTTGCATGGCATTTTTGGCTTAATTATAATCACACAGTTTGCTTCTTTTTCTCTGAATCAGTTATGGGAAACAGTTAGGACAGGAAATATGTCCATACCACAGAGCTTGGCCCACAGTAGCATCAGTTATTCCATATCCTCAATTTGAATTCCCAAACAGACATATTCAGTTTAGAGGTTTCAGTTGGTTTCTATGAGTCATACTCTAGCTGATCAATAAAAATCTGTTGTAAATTTAAGAAAAATCTTGAAAATAGGCAAAAGATGGAGTTTTGAATGAATTCCCTCATTTGGGTACTTGAGGTGCCAGTAGCTGGAAATGGACCTCCATGTTAGGGAAGTTGAGACCTCTCAGTCATAAACTAGACATTTTCCACATTCTCACTGTTCACATCACACAAGAATATCTATGGTCCCTTTGATGTATGAGCTTACTGTGGTCTCCTCAGTTCTTTTCCAAAGGATTTTATAGTTACTTAATCAAATCCAGGAAGAAGTGATCTTTTGGGTACCTTCTTCTCCTTCTTAATGTATAAATGTTTTTTCTCCCTACCCTCATTTCCAGATCTTATTAGGGATGAAACCTTTATCTGTACTTATGCCCAAAAGCATTCATTCCCAGGGTTACTCATATTTTACATAGCCCTGAGATAAAGTCACAGCAAAATACAATGTAAAAATTTCAGAGCAGCTTGTTTTGATAATGACCATGGCTGAATTGTAGAACACTGACTAATAAGTAAGTGCTTACCCCAACTATATTCTGGGAGAGTCCCAACCTATCTACAATAGTCCCAGGTTAGAGCTCTTTAGCAACAGCTGTCCTATGTGGCAACAATCCCTGTTCTCAAGGCTTCTGGAGGATCTTTATATAGTAGTAGTAGGTGTGATTTTAGCCCCTCTAGAGACCACATTTCATCCAGTTCCAGCTGGATAGGCTTTTATGGCAAACTGGTAGTTTTTCTACACTCACATGCCTTTACCCAGGTGTTTTCACCAGTCTTTCTCAAACCTTCCAAGTAGGAGTAGGAGTGACACTGGGTGTATCAACTATACTCCAGGGGAAGATCCATGCTCAGGAGTAGCTAGCTGGCCAACACAAACTCAACACCATGTTTGTCTTTTTGTTGTTTTAAGAGAGAAAGACCATAACATCAGGTGGAAAGGAAGGAAGGTGGGGAGGATTTGTGAGGAGCTGGGGCAGGAGAGTGAATATAATCAAAATAACTGTATGGCATTCTTAAAGAATAAATAAAAAGTTAAAAAGAAAAAAAAGCCCTTGCTCTGTCTTTTTTTGCTGGGGCAGATTCCTAGCTGATCTGCTCCCATGAAGACACCATATCCTGACCCATCATAGAGGAACCACTGTACTCAGAGCAGTGAGTAAGAACCCTTCCCCACAACCCTATGCCCCAGAGCTACAACTGGGAACCTGGGGCACTCAGGACCCATCACCCACCAAAACCCTAACCTCCCAAATACCACTTCTCTTCTGCCTCTTGCTTGGTCCTTTTGCTTGGTCCTTTTTGCTGGTCTGCTCCTGTGAAGACACCGTATCATGATCGATCCTAGAGGAACCACTGTACTCAGAGCAGCAGAAGATCCACTGCACTCAGAGCAGTTGAGGAAGCTGGACCCCCAGGAGCTCTAACATGCCCAGGATCATAGCTCTGCTCCGGATCCCGCAACACCCAGAGGAAACTGGGCTGTCACGAGCTCCAGGCTCATAGGATTTCAGGATCCCAGAGACAGCCTGACTCCCCAGAAGCAATTCCACCCAGGATTTCAGGATCATGGAATCACAGAGACAGCTGAACTCTGAGGATTTCTGACACAAGCAACATAATTGGAGACAGTGAGTGCAGGTAGCACTAGAGATAACCAGATGGCAAAAGGCAAGCACAAGAACATAAGCAACAGAAACCAAGGTTACCTGGCATCATCAGAACCTAGTTCTCCCACCATAGCAAGTACTGAATACCCCATCACACCGGAAAAGCAGGATTCAGATTTAAAATCACTTCTCATGATGATGATAGAGGACTTTGAGAAGGACATAAATAACTCCCTTAAAGAAATACAGGAGAACACAGGTAAACAGGTAGAAGCCCTTAAAGAGGAAACACAAAAATCTGTTAAAGAATCACAGTAAAACACAACCAAACAGATCAAGGAATTGAACAAAACGATCCAGGATCTAAAAACTGGAAGTAGAAACAATAAAGAAATCACAAAGAGAGACTACCCTGGAGATAGAAAACCTGGGAAAGAAATCAGGAGTCATAGATGCAAGCATCACCAACACAATACAAGAGATAAAAAAGAGAATCTCATGTGCTGAAGATACCATGGAAAACATTGACACAACTGTTAAAGAAAATGCAAAATGCAAAAAGCTCCTAACCCAGAACATCCAGGAAATCCAAAACACAATGAGAAGACCAAACCTAAAGGTAATAGGTGACGATTCCAACTTAAAGGGCCAGTAAATATCTCCAACAAAATTATAGAGGAAAACTTCCCTAACCTAAAGAAAGAGATGCCCATGAACATACAAGAAGCCTACAGAACTTCAAATAGACTAGACTAGAAAAGAATTCCTCCCATCACATAATAATCAAAACACCAAATGCATAAAACAAAGAAAAAATACTAAAAGCAGTAAGGGGAAAATGTCAAGAAACATATAAATGCAGACCTATAAGAATTACACCAGACTTTTCACCAGAGACTATAAAAGCCAGAAGATCCTGGACTGGTATCATTCAGACCCTAAGAGAACACAAATGCCAGCCTAGACTACTATACCCAGCAAAACTCGAAATTGCTATAGATGGAGAAACCAAGATATTCCATGACAAAACCAAATTTACACAATATCTTCCACAAATCCAGCCCTACAAACAATAATAGATGGAAAACTACAACACAAGGAGGGAAACAACAACCTAGAAAAAGCAAGAAAGTAATCTTCCAACAACCCAAAAGAAGACAGCTACACAAACATATTCCTTTAATAACAAAAATGACAGGAAGCAACAATCATTTTTCCTTAATATCTCTTAATGTAGGGGAGGATGACCTTGTAAGGCATAGGTGGGAGAGGAGGAGAGTGAAGGCTGGACACCCCAGTATGGGGGAATTCAAGGGCGGGGAGGTGGGAGTGGGAGGGTGGATGGGGGCATATTCTCATAGAAGCAGGAGGAGGAGGAATGGGATAGGGGGTTTCTGGGGGAGTGGAAATGGGAAAAGGTGATAACATCTGAAATGTAAATAAATAAAATATCCAATAAAAATGAAAAAAAAAAAGATTTTAACAAACATTCTTTGTATATGTATTTGCTGGTTTCTACATGCCTATTGATCTACTGAATGCTATTTAGGTATGGTTGTTTGACCAGCTAAATCCATTAGACTTTTGTGTTATCCAGTTACTGTTTACACTCAATTCACAAAGATTTTCTGAGAATCATTTGAAAATAAGTGGCAAATACCATAAAAACTTTATTCTAAATAATTTAGTATGCAACTTTTAAAGTGGGGGATATTCTATTGTAACTAAAACATAGAAAATTAATTTTTACTAAGTAATATACTGTCTATATTCAATGTTCCCCAAAGAACCATCCACAAAGAAAAAATTTGAAGTAGAATACAATAAAACTTATCAGGCTATATCTGTTGTATTTTTCTGATCTATAATAGTTCCTTTAACATTCTTTCACGTTCCTGATATTTGAAGTGATTAGGTCAATTGTTTTACAAATACACTTTGTATATTTGTTTGATCACTATCTAAGATCGTCATTTCATTTGTTAAAGGTAATAAAGGGCCATTTTAGTTTAGTTTGAGTTTACTTTAGTTTCCCCTCCCTCTACTCATTCCAGTTTCTCCTCACTTCCCCTCTCATATAGATCCACTCCCTTTCTGTCTCTTATTAGAAAAAAACAGCTTCTAAGAGATAACACCAAACATGACAAAATAAAAAAACAAAAGATGAAAAAAAACCCTATCATATCGAAGTTGAACATGGTAACCCAACAGGAAGAGGAGTCCCAAGAGCAGGCACAGAGTCAG